>JAJLZB010000017.1:0-186211 GCA_030571995.1 Yamadazyma insecticola
ATTTTCGTCCTTGGTTTGGTTCTTGCAACCACATTCAATCCTCACACGACTATCTTAACTATCTTAACTAATCTCTACTTCTATGTCAATTTGATGTTTTTATTTTCGTCGTTATTTTCGTTCTTATTTTCGTTCTTATTGTTCGATCCACACACGACTATCTTAACTAACCTCTACTTCTATGTCAATTTGATGTTTTTATTTTCGTCGTTATTTTCGTAGTTATTTTCGTAGTTATTTTCGTTCTTGGTTTGGTTCTTGCAACCACATTCAATCCTCACACGACTATCTTAACTATCTTGACTAATCTCTACTTCTATGTCAATTTGAGGGTTTTAGTTTTCTGTTCCCTTTTTTTACTATCAGACAATCTTGCCCTGGTTTTCGTTTTCATGTTGTATTCGGCGACGATGTTTTACAGCTAATCTCTAAGGATAAAAGTAAAGTCGGCATATAAGTTAAATTCTGTTATAAATCTTAGTCTAACAATAGGTGATAGGGATTTGTACTGTAGTTTTCCGTGTATTTGAATCCATTTGGGTTATGTTATTTTATGGCATATGGTAGCCATTCTGTTTCTTTAATTATTTATTTCTGAATCAAGCATTTAATTCTGTCTGTTTTGCAATGAATATTTAGTTCAACATCCATAGATATATGCCCTCTATGCCATTACTGAAAAGTTCCGTTTAGTATCGTTTTTAGTGGTTATTTTTCAAGATAGCAAACATATCTCAGAATGTTAGTCTTTATTTGGAGTCTGTTGATAATATCTGCAGCTTAGTATATCTAATTATTATCTTATTGGGTTGGTTGAAGTCTTCCTTTTTAAGACAAAGTCGTCCGGGTAAAACCACATGATCTGGAATATAATTCGATATTGAAAGGTAAAGCATCTGTATACAGCATCCCATACACATTCCAAGTAAGGAATTGTGCTGATTACTTTACAATTTTTACTAAATTTATACTGCTAAACTGTTTTTGTGATCAAACCAATACAGTAGAATTTGGGCGAAATGTTGAACATCTATTTGTTGTCAAAGGCTTTGGTGGTTCAAAAATTGAGTTTAGGGGACAAGTTTGTGTTCCGTTTAGAGGATAATCTAGGAGTGAGTTAGTTATTTGAATGGAAGGGAAACCGAAACTACATATTTTACTATTTAAAAGAGAGTTGAAGATTTTCCGTATAATTAGAGAAAGGAGATTCTTGAGCTTTTTCTTATGGTGATAAAATAATTTAGTATAAGAAAAATAGGCAATAAGCGGGCTATTGTTATATTTCAGGATGGTTTGAAGGACGTCGTCTGTTTCAATAACTTTTTAGAGGACCCGTGTTGAAATTCGACTGATTCGATATATTTAGACCCACAATTTTCTAAAGTTCTTCTCTTTTTTTTCAAAATCCCTTATAGAAAGAAAGCCGTTTTGTTAGTAGCCTTATATAGGTTAAAAGTTTATCAATTAAACCAATTCGCTTATTGGCTCTTTTCCAACAGCTGAGTATACTTCTCTATCAAAAATCATTGCTTCTGTTTCTTCCAAGAAATATAATAAAATATATCAATCAATGAGATTGTTATCTTCTAGGATAATCAAGCTTTTTCTGTATGTTGTAACCTTTGAAAAAGATTATTGTGAACTGTTACCCATGAAGGTAAATCTGGGACAGTCTACATCATTTGGATTAGAATGATAGGTGTAAGAACAACAAGTCTGTGTTGTTATTCCAGACTAGGAACTAATGAACTAAAAAAAGGAACATTACAAGAATATTATTTCGATCAGTGCAGAGTTGTGTCAGATTCGCTGACAATTGATTTGAATTTACAAGAGAGTGTGACAAAAAATAGAATTTAAATCACACGAGATGTTTTTGTGTCACGACCAGCCTCATTCTAAAACTTCCATAAATATAAAGGGACCTTCTCCTTATATATATATTAATTTGAGAAGTGATAAAATAAATTTCAGGGATATATTTTCGAAAGAATTGAATAGAAAATGTCCGATTTAAGAAAAGAAGTTAAAGATGATGTATCTAATTTAACAGATACTAATAATAATACTACTACTAATAATAAAGATAAAGTTGAAGATTTAAATTCAAATTTATCATCATCGACACCAAATGGAGCAAGTAAAAAATTCAATAAAGATCAATTGGCAACTACTGTTAAAACATTACAATTTGCTTGGTTTATTGGACATTTATTAACATTAATTGGTGTATTTTTTTTCACATTAACTTATTTAAAGGTTGGTAAAAAATTATATAAATTTTGGTATAATTTAGCAGTTTTTGGAATAGTTGAAAGTTTTGGAATTATAATTTATCAAATTATTAAAAAGCAAGGATTAAATTATAAACAATTAATTAAAAACAATGATTTCCATTATTTCTTATTAGGTATTATGTTTTTAATTTTGAAACCTTATATAATTTTCCCAATTTTACCATTTCAATTATTTTCATTATTTCATGTTTTATCATATTTAAAGAGTGATTTATTACCAATTTTTGGTCAAGATTCTTCATCTTCAACTTTCAAAAGTATTGATGGATTTATAAGAACTAATAATGAAAAATCAATTCAAATAGCTTCATTATTAGAAATTTATTCATTATTCTTTTTAGGTCTTAGAGTTTTATTTTTTAGAAAAAGATCTTTAACTCCTTTCTTAATTTATTTAATTTTTATTAAAGTAAGATATGAAACTAATGGTTTAACAAGAAATATCTTTAAGAAGATTGAACTAAGATTAGATGGTGTTGTAAACAATGTTAATAATCCAAAAGTAAAAGAAATTTGGATTAAAGTAAAAAATTTATTGAGACAAGCTGGTAGCTTTTATTTAGTTAATGATTTTACTAAAGAAAAGAGTAATTAATTCAATTTCTTCTTTTAATGAAAAATTGTGTATTTGTTGCTTTTTATTTTTTTTTTTTCATTGATGTTTTCATCCTGTTTTGTTTCTTTCCAACTTTTTTTTTCTCTACTTTCCAAATCTTTCTGTAGTTTTTATATGACTTATTGTTAACTTGTATTCAATACACAAACTATTTTTATTATTATTTTTTTTTTTTTTGCAACCTTCTTTAGCATTCTTAGACGATTTTAACAAAGTCAATAGAATTAGATGGAAAAAGAAAATTATGAAGTCGTGTATGCATAAGTACGCAATTAATCAAAAATGTAAAAATAGAATAAAATTTAAATAAATCAAATTTATTTAATACTAAAAAAGCAATAAATTGTTTTTATTACTGTTAATTAATCAACAATTCTCTTTTATTCGAAGTACATTAATTTCTTTTTCACTTATTGTATTTACTTTCTTTTTTGCTATTTTGCAACACTTTAATGACATTTTAAATTATGACGTAGATTTCTAAAAGAAATACAAATTTTCCAGTCATTTCACACGACCTGATTGCGAAAAAGTCTCAGATGGAAAACTTTAGAAAATTCTATTGCAAATAATTTCTAGGTGTGGACGATAATGAAATTTTTCAATATAAAATGCAAAAAATCCTGCTGAAAAATATTTTTAATTATTGATTCTTTTATTTTAGATCTTTTATTTATTTTAAAGTATAGAATTATATATAACAAATAAAGATGTCAAAAGCCGTTGGTATTGATTTAGGTACAACCTACTCCTGTGTTGCTCATTTTGCTAATGATAGAGTTGAAATTATTGCAAATGATCAAGGTAACAGAACTACTCCATCTTTTGTTGCTTTCACTGATTCTGAAAGATTAATTGGTGATGCTGCTAAAAATCAAGCTGCTATGAATCCAGCTAATACTGTTTTCGATGCTAAACGTTTAATTGGTAGAAAATTTGATGATTCTGAAGTTCAAGGTGATGCTAAACATTTCCCATTTAAAGTTGTTGAAAAAGCTGGTAAACCAAATATTCAAGTTGAATTTAAAGGTGAAGAAAAAATTTTCACTCCAGAAGAAATTTCTTCAATGATTTTAACTAAAATGAAAGAAACTGCTGAAGGTTTCTTAGGTGGTCAAGTTAATGACGCTGTTGTTACTGTTCCAGCTTATTTTAATGATTCTCAAAGACAAGCTACTAAAGATGCTGGTTTAATCGCTGGTTTAAATGTTATGAGAATTATTAATGAACCAACCGCTGCTGCCATTGCTTATGGTTTAGATAAAAAAGATGAACAAGAAAAGAATGTTTTAATCTTTGATTTAGGTGGTGGTACTTTCGATGTTTCTTTATTATCTATTGAAGATGGTATTTTCGAAGTTAAATCTACTGCTGGTGATACTCACTTAGGTGGTGAAGATTTTGATCACAGATTAGTTAATCACTTTGTTAACGAATTTAAACGTAAAAACAAGAAAGATTTATCTGGTAATCAAAGAGCTTTAAGAAGATTAAGAACTGCTTGTGAAAGAGCTAAAAGAACTTTATCTTCATCTGCTCAAACTTCTATTGAAATTGATTCTTTATTCGAAGGTATTGATTTCTATACTTCAATTACCAGAGCTAGATTTGAAGAATTATGTCAAGATTTATTCAGATCTACTATTGACCCAGTTGAAAGAGTTTTAAGAGATGCTAAAGTTGATAAATCTCAAGTTCATGAAATTGTTTTAGTTGGTGGTTCTACTAGAATTCCAAAAGTTCAAAAATTAGTTTCTGATTTCTTCAATGGTAAAGAACCAAATAAGTCTATTAACCCAGATGAAGCTGTTGCTTATGGTGCTGCTGTTCAAGCTGCTATCTTATCTGGTGATACTTCATCTAAAACTCAAGATTTATTATTATTAGATGTTGCTCCATTATCTTTAGGTATTGAAACCGCTGGTGGTATTATGACTAAATTAATTCCAAGAAACTCTACTATTCCAACTAAAAAATCAGAAACTTTCTCAACTTATGCTGATAACCAACCAGGTGTCCTTATTCAAGTTTTCGAAGGTGAAAGAGCTAAAACTAAAGATAATAACTTATTAGGTAAATTCGAATTATCAGGTATCCCACCAGCTCCAAGAGGTGTTCCTCAAATTGAAGTTACTTTCGATTTAGATGCTAATGGTATCTTAAATGTTTCTGCTTTAGAAAAAGGTACTGGTAAAACTCAAAAAATTACTATTACTAATGATAAAGGTAGATTATCAAAAGAAGATATCGAAAGAATGGTTAATGAAGCTGAAAAATTCAAAGAAGAAGATGAAAAAGAAGCTGCTAGAGTTCAAGCTAAAAACGGTTTAGAATCTTATGCTTATTCATTAAAATCTACTTTAGGTGAAGAACAATTAAAAGAAAAATTAGAAGCTTCTGATATTGAAACTGTTACTAAAGCTGCTGATGAAACCATTGAATGGTTAGATGCTAATCAAACTGCTACTGAAGAAGAATTTACTGATAAACAAAAAGAATTAGAAGGTAAAGCTAACCCAATCATGGCTAAAGCTTATCAAGATGGTGCTGCTCCAGGTGGTGCTGCTCCAGGTGGATTCCCAGGTGCTGGTGCTGGTTCTGCTCCTGATGCTTCTAATGATGGTCCAACTGTTGAAGAAGTTGATTAGATTTTGAAATTCTAACAAATTCATACTTTATTTGTAAATGATTTTTTATTCTTTTATGAGGTTTTGATGTGTAATTTTATCTAAATATTTATAGAATTTACATAGAAAATAGAATATATTTAATATTGAAAATTATCGCTCTAACACGACTACTTGTGTGTTGTTTTTTTTCTTGTACTTCAATAAAGTACCCCTCTCTGGTCCCACTATCCCAAATTAGTACAATTGGAACATCGCTTAAAAGCCAATTTAGTTTTATAAGTTATTACTATTAATTATTATATTATTAATCTAATTGGAATTTTATATACAATTAATTAAATGGCTATGGCTCTTAACTCCTTCCGTGTCCTTAAATCCTTCCGTTCCCCTTTATAAAATGATCCTTTCGACCATAACGCTCGTAGATTGAAAATTAGTCATAGATTTTTCTTTTTTGCCAAATCGGAATCAGGCAATAATAATGTATATCCGTTATCAAAACGGCTATTTATCATATAATTAATTGATTCTTTAATCTCTTAACTTTTATACGGTAAATTCCATGACCTAACTAAACCCCTTTGTTTATTTTTTTTTTTTTTTCAATTAGAATTTACCTTTTAACCGTTACCCAAAATTTTTTTTATGTGGAAAATGGCCAACAGAAACACAAGAGATCGTTGAGAAAAAAAAGTTATCGTTTAGAATTGTGCAAAAAAAAAAACTCTAGTAACTTTTACATCAGTTTGATTTCTTTTTTCTAATCACATTTTTGTTGTAGTAAATTTATCAATGAGTGCTAATCATCAAGTTGTGCATGAAGCCAACAATACAAGTGTTCACCCAACACCAGAAGAATTTTTTAAAAGACAACCTGGTAAGGGACATATTTCTTCATTAGAAGAATATCATGAATTATATAATAGATCTATTACAGATCCTGATGGATTTTTTGGAGAATTTGGTAAAGAATTATTACATTGGGATAAAGATTTTGTTAAAGTTAAAAGTGGTTCATTAAAGTCAGGTGATGCAGCTTGGTTTTTAGGTGGTGAATTAAATGCTTCTTATAATTGTGTTGATAGACATGCATTTGCTAATCCAAATAAACCAGCTATTATTTGTGAAAATGATGATGAATCTGAAAGTCATATTTTAACTTATCAACAGTTATTACAAGAAGTTTGTAAAGTTGCACAAGTTTTAAAAAATTGGGGTATTAAAAAAGGTGATACTGTTGCAATTTATTTACCAATGAATTCTCAAGCTATTATTGCTATGTTAGCCGTTGCAAGATTAGGTGCTATTCATTCTGTTATCTTTGCTGGTTTTTCATCTGGTTCTATTAAAGATAGAGTAAATGATGCTAGTTGTAAAGCTTTAATTACTTGTGATGAAGGTAAAAGAGGTGGTAAAACTATTAATATTAAAAAATTATGTGATGATGCTTTAATCAATTGTCCAACAGTTGAAAAAGTTTTGGTCTTTAAAAGAACTGGTAATGAACAAATTAATATGGTTGAAGGTAGAGATTATTATTGGGATGAAGAAACTAAAAATTTTTCAGGTTATGTTCCACCAGTTCCAGTTAATTCTGAAGATCCTTTATTCTTATTATATACTTCAGGTTCAACTGGTACTCCAAAAGGTGTTGTCCATACTACTGCTGGTTATTTATTAGGTGCTGCTTTAACTACTAAATATATTTTTGATATTCAAGAACAAGATATTTTATTCACTGCTGGTGATGTTGGTTGGATTACTGGTCATACTTATGCTTTATATGGTCCATTAGTTTTAGGTGTTCCAACTGTTGTATTTGAAGGTACTCCAGCTTATCCAGATTTTGGTAGATTATGGTCAATTATTCAAAAACATAAAGTTACTCATTTTTATGTTGCTCCAACTGCTTTAAGATTATTAAGAAAATCTGGTGAATCAGAAATTGATAAATATGATTTAAGTTCTTTAAGAACTTTAGGTTCAGTTGGTGAACCAATTTCTCCAGATATTTGGCATTGGTATAATGAAAGAATTGGTAAAAATCAATGTCATATTTCTGATACTTATTGGCAAACTGAATCAGGATCTCATTTTATTGCTCCAATTGCTGGTATTACTCCAAATAAACCAGGTTCTGCTTCTTTACCATTCTTTGGTATTGATACTTGTTTAATTGATCCAGTTTCTGGTAAAGAGCTTGAAGGTAATGATGTTGAAGGTGTTTTAGCTGTTAAAAATACCTGGCCATCAATGGCAAGATCTGTTTATAAAAATCATACCAAATATATGGATACTTATTTAAATCCTTACCCTGGTTATTATTTCACTGGTGATGGTGCAGCAAGAGATCATGATGGTTATTATTGGATTAGAGGTAGAGTTGATGATGTTGTTAATGTTAGTGGTCATAGATTATCAACTGCTGAAATTGAAGCAGCTTTAATCGAATATAATGGTGTTAGTGAAGCCGCTGTTGTTGGTATCAATGATGACTTAACTGGACAAGCTGTTATTGCTTATGTAGCATTAAAAGAACAACCTCAAGGTGATACTACTCAATTAAGAAAAGATTTAGTATTACAAGTTAGAAAAGTTATTGGTCCTTTTGCTGCTCCAAAATCTATTATTTTAGTTGCTGATTTACCAAAAACTAGATCAGGTAAAATCATGAGAAGAATCTTAAGAAAAATTAGTTCTAATGAAGCTGATCAATTAGGTGATATTACTACCTTAGCTAACCCTCAATCTGTTGAAGGTATTATCACTAGCTTTGGTGCTCAATTCGGTAAGTAATTTAAAATTTTCCAAAAAGAAAAAAGAAAGATAGAAATAAAACAATTAAAACAAATAAAAAAAAAGCCAATCAAAATATCATTTATGCTTAATTTATATACAAATATAGGTAGAGATATCTAAATAAACAATAAAAATGTGTTGAAATATTTTAAACGTTTCTTCGCGATAGATTAAATAATTGAAAATTTTCATAAAATGTTAACTATACTAAAAAGTTTTGTAGTTATAAAATCACTACAATTACTTGTAGTATACTTTACCCCAAATCAATTCGATATCTCTAATGAAATATTAATTGATTTATATAAAAAAGATGAAATTGGTATACCATATCATTTATTATTAAAATTTCTTGTTTGGGATAATGTATATTTTAGTGATTTATTCATTAATGATTTAAAATATGAGCAACAATATGTATTTAGTCCTGGATGGTGGAGATTTGTTAAATATTTAAGTGAACATATATTTGATGATTCCAATAATTTTTATAAGTCTTTAGTTGTTGGAATTATATCATCAAATTTATTTCAATTATTAACATCTTATATAATGTATTCATTTACAAAATCATTTTTTAATCAAATTTCATTTTTCAGGAATAATTCAAAAAAATTAGCTACAAAATCAGCAATATTATATTTATTATCACCTGGTGGAATGTTTTTAACAAGTTCTTATTCAGAAAATTTAAGTTCATTCTTAGCAATTTTAGGACTTTACTTTAGACAATTTTCAATAAATTATACACTCCTGTATAATATCCAATATAAATCAATTTATTTATTATCTGGTATAATTATAAGCTTAAGTTTTTTGGTAAGAGCTAATTGTCTACTTTTAGGTATATTTTATTTATATGATTTGATATGTTTCTTTTATCTTGATAAAAATTTAATTAATTCAATTTTTGCTATAATAGCAGGTTTACCATTATTTTTAAATTTAATTGGTATTAATTATTATTGTTATCAGGTATTTTGTCCAGAAAGAGGTGAATGGTGTAATAATTTATTACCTTCATTATTCACTTTTGCTCAAAATCATTATTGGAATAATGGCTTTTTAAATTATTGGACTCCAAATAATATTCCAAATTTTTTAATTGCATTACCAATTATTTTAATAAGTGGATACCTTTTGAAATTTTTTACAAAAAATTACCCAATAAAGCAATTTTTACCATATTTAATAGTTAATTTAATTACTTTAATATCTGCAATTTTCTTTTGGAATATTCAAATATTAAATAGAATAATGAATTTTAATCCGATCATTTATTGGTTCTTAGCTGTTAATGATGATAAATATATTGTCATTAGCTTAATGGTATGGATATTAATTCATTCTGGATTATTTGCATCATTCTTACCACCTGCTTAATCATTTGCATTTTTATTCAAAAAAAAATATTTAATGGTCATTTTTACTTATTATGGTTTAATATACCTTTTGTGGGTCACGTGATCTTTCCTGGTATCAATTATTGGATTTCTTTACTTTATTTGGAAAGATGTTGCGAAATACTGATAGCTACTAAATTATTTAACAATATCATGTAACCATAGATTTATACTTAAGAGAGTATTTTCTAGTCATATATATACATTTTTCAATATAAATTCTTGCATTTGGTAATGGATTTAAGTGTTTCTAGTATTGAGGTTGGTCAATTCCCAACCAAATATTATAATTGGGGGATTATTTTAATAATATTAGGAATTGCTGTGTTCCTTAAAGAGAAAAATAAAAAGTTATCAAGGAATAAACCAAAACAATTAAATACTCAACTTAATAAGAATAGAAAACCAGGTGAATGGTTCCCAGAATCTTTCCAAACACCAATTCCTGAACCTTATCCTAATTGGGATATTAATAATACTAGACCTTTGCCTTATAGAGCATTTAAGCATAAATATAATATAACAATGGGGATAAGGAATATGGAATGGGATAAATGGATAGAATTAGATAATGAATGGCTTAAATATCATAATGAAAAGTTAAAAAGAGTAGAAAATTATGGTTCGAAATTATATGAAACTTCTCCTGAAGCTATACCAGCAGCTTATGAATTATTAGATGAATTAAGACAATATTTATCTAATAGATACCCACAAATGTTTTTAGCAACAAAAGATGGAATGAAGAATATTGTTACAGGTGAAGATTTCAAATTTTTAGGTAAATATAGAGATTATAATGGGGAAGATCCAAAAAGAGATCCATCATTAATTGCAGCCAATTTTCTCCAAGATGATATTGCAATAATGATGGAAAATGAAAAAGGTCAATATCAATTAAAAGGTGGAGCTATTATATTACCAGGTTTTTGGAAATTTAGAGATAAATTTAATATGACCTTAAATGAAATTCATACAAGTGGTGATGTACCTAAATATAAAGAGAAATTACAGAATGGTATGGAAAAATTTTTCGTTAGATTATCAAGCGATAAACCAGTTGTTAGGAATAATTATTTTTTACAAACAGATGATGATTTAGGATGGTCTAGTTCAATTGGTAATGAATTCACTGATAAGGTTGGTTGGTATACGGCACCTAATGCAACATGTATTGAAAAAATTCATTTGAGAAGTGAAAGACAGAGTTTAAGAAGATTACCAAGGTCGGGTGCTATTATATTTACAATAAGAACTTATTTCATACCTATTACTCATTTAAGTGAAGAACCATTTATTCCAAGAAGATTATTAAATGGGATTTTAAGTTGGACAGAAGATGTTCAAGATTATAGAGGATATACTAAATTCAAGGATGTGCTTCTACCATATTTAGAGGAAAGGGCAAAAGAACAAGAAGATAATGGATTATTGCCTGAAAAGGGCCCCAACGTATTTCCATTTTGAAACGAAATAAAGAATAATTAAAAGGGTTTTTTGTATCCGTATTTTCTAATATACATTAAATTATCATCATAAAAAATATAAACTCACTACTATACAAAGAGTGAAAGGCTAATCTAAGCTCTTTCACCTCTTAATCTTCTAGCTAATTGGATATCTTTCTTTTGAATAGTAACTCTTTTAGCGTGGATAGCACATAAGTTAGTATCTTCGAATAAAGAAACTAAATAAGCTTCAACAGATTCTTGTAAAGCACCGATAGCAGATGATTGAAATCTTAAATCAGTTTTGAAATCTTGAGCGATTTCTCTAACTAATCTTTGGAAAGGTAATTTTCTGATTAATAATTCAGTAGATTTTTGAAATCTTCTAATTTCTCTTAAGGCAACGGTACCTGGCTTATATCTGTGAGGTTTTTTAACACCACCAGTTGATGGAGCGGATTTTCTAGCAGCTTTAGAAGCTAATTGTTTTCTTGGGGCTTTACCACCAGTAGATTTTCTAGCTGTTTGTTTAGTTCTGGCCATTTTGAATATAAAATTAAATTGACTTGATCAGTGATAATTTTTCTATAACAGGATAGATAAGTCCCTTTATATATATTTCAAAATCATTCCCTTTTTTTCGTTACGCATTGTTTTTATTTTTATTGTTTGCAAAACAAACTAGATAAAGAAGCGATTTATTTTTTTCCTTTACGTTATCGAAAAGCTACTTGTTCGCGCGATGGTCCACAAAATACGCTTGCCATCTGCGTAGCATTTATACTGCGCTCTCTTAAATTGTCTTTTTATACTGCGAAAGGTACATTAATTTGTATAACAATGTGTAGAAACCGATTACGCACAAGTTTTTTTCGCTTCTTAGGCATAGAGAAACTCGCACATTAATTTAATGCTTACAACTAAGGGCGAAATAATTTACTTTTCTCCAATTGAAAAGCAAAATAACACAAAATTAATTTATTATTATTATTATTTTTATTTTGACTTTCTCTGATACTCACTAAAATTAAATAATTCTCAATTTTGTGTGATTAATTTCTAATTAAGGGATTTTATATAAATTTGCCATTTTCCCACTCTTAAATTTTTTTTCTCCTTCTTTATTAAATATTAATTTAACTTTTTTTTTATTAATATAAATATAATTTACAATGTCTGGTAGAGGAAAAGGTGGAAAAGGTTTAGGAAAAGGTGGTGCTAAGCGTCACAGAAAAATCTTGAGAGATAACATTCAAGGTATTACAAAACCAGCTATCAGAAGATTAGCTAGAAGAGGTGGTGTTAAACGTATCTCCGCTTTAATTTATGAAGAAGTCAGAGTTGTCTTAAAATCATTTTTAGAAAATGTTATTAGAGATGCTGTTACTTATACTGAACACGCTAAAAGAAAAACCGTTACTTCTTTAGATGTTGTTTATGCCTTAAAGAGACAAGGTAGAACCTTATATGGTTTCGGTGGTTAATGAGTATGATTTTATTTGTATATTAATATATGTGTTGAGATAAGAATTGTTTTGTTTTTTGTTTTGTTTTTTTCTTTCAACTCTTGATATTTACTCTTTTTAATATGATAGTTTATATCTACGTTGTTTTATAAATTTCTATCTTTTATTCGTCTATAAATTTTAAAATTTCATAAACATATGTTATTGGGTATTTTTAATATTTAAAATATTCTATAAATTTTCTAATGTTTCTAACTCTTCTAATGATAATATTTCACCACTTGTAAATAGTAATTTGTTTAAAGTTTTTTCATCCATATTATTGATAAGCACATGTACATGGCTTAAACTTTTAACTGATTGTAAAGATTCCCAATTCTTAAACCAAATAATATCTTCCCATTTAATTCCATATTTATCGCAAAATGTTTTCTTTAAATATGCTTCAATTATAGACTTTGTAATTGGGCTAATATCACCGATTGGACTTAAAGGATCAACTGGAATTTTAAATTTTGACCAAATACATAAATGAGCTACATTTGGTTTAAAATTATATGGGAAATCATTTGCTAAAATCTTTAAATCTGATGGTTCAGTAAATAACTTATTTGATTTACAACTTATTTTGATTTCATCATCATTTAACTCTTTAATATCTCTATTGTCATTCTCTGCTTTTCTATACCAATTTAATTGATTAATAATTAAAAATTTAAATACTGTGAGACTATCTTGTACTACTTGCCTTTTAAATTTTAAATATTTTTCACTTACTTCTTCCAGTCTTGCAAATTTTTCAAGTTTATTGGATTTTATTATATCTACAACTTCTTCCCATTCATAAGGATTAACTCTAATTTTGAAAATTGGCATATTGGGTATGGTTATAATCTTAATTTTATTATCCACAGGTGGTCTATTACTAACAATTGTGCTGCTAATCATTTGCGAAATTTAATATTAATTATAGTAGTGTTTTGACGAAAAAAATGAATAAATATAATATTATAATTATGATATTATTATTAATATAATTCTTAAAAGATTTATATATGTATTATCTTAGTTTAAAATTGAAAAGATATCTAGACTTTTCTCCAGAATTTTTTTTTTTTTTTTGCTAGAGAAGTTGTTGTTTATATAATTGTTTCTTTTTGCAATGATTACATGGTTGCATTTTTCACGAATTTTCAATGTTACATTTAATTCACGTGTAGATAAACGGTGCGATGAGGTAACTATTTCCAATTGTAGTCGAGCATGACTCTATTAGTCTTAACATTTAAGATAACCTTAAAAAATACTCCCCTATAAATTATTTTTTCTAATGAAGATGCCGTTTAATTTAAATTGGTATAGAGGTTCGACTTATAGAGTTTGAGAAGCATGAGGTTTTTCTTTTGTTTTTTTTTTATTTTTCTCCGTATTTTCCTTTATCTCTACAGTTAATAATTCTCACAAATTGTAAGAATCACAATGTTAAGCTATCAATTAAAGGGAGGAAATTCCAAAAATTTAAATAATACTTTAAAAATCATAAAAAAATCAGTTTAATAAAGCTCACACTCTTCCGAATCGATTAGTATAATTAAATAATCAATATGTAAAAAAAAACCACAAGTTTAAAGTGGTGTAATAAATTTGCTTTACCATCAGGATATCAAATATATATAATCGCAATGCGCAAGAAATCAAAATATAACGATATATGGCAGTTCATCGATTAATTGTGCTAAGACACGGGGAATCATTGTACAATGATCAAAATAAATTTTGTGGATGGATTGATATAAAATTAAGTGATAAAGGTAAACAAGAAGCTTCAAATGCAGGTAGATTAATTAAAACTGAAAAATTTAATATTAAAAAATTATATACATCAAAATTATCAAGATCTATTCAAACAGGACATATAATTTTAGATGAATTAGATTTATTATATATGGATCATATGAAATTATGGGAACTAAATGAAAGACATTATGGAGAATTTCAAGGAAAAGATAGACAAGATATATTTAATAGATTTGGTAAAGAACAATATACTTATATTAGAAGAAATTTTAATGGGAAACCACCTCCTTTAGAGAATGATGAGTCAATTGATGAAAGATATGAAAATATTCAAGTTCCTAATGGTGAATCATTAAAAGAAGTAATGGATAGATTTATTCCTATATTAAAAAAAATTCTTAAAGATTTAAATAGTGATGTAATGATTATAACTCATGGATCTATAGTTAGAAGTATTATTAAATATTTAAAAGGTATAGATGATGAAGGTATTAGTAAAATTGAAGTTCCAACTGGGTTACCTATTATTTTTGAAATTGAAAATATGAAATTAATTAAAGATCATTATTACTTAGATGAAGAATTGGCTCAAAAGAATATAGCAAAATATGAAAAAAAAACGTACAGTAATTAAAGGTGTATAGAAAAAGAAACTGATAATAAAAAAGAAATAAAGCCAAACGAAAAAAAAAAAATTATAGAAAAAGGTTTAAAATTCAAGAGACTAAAGCCTAATAAATGTTGGCTTTGAATAAGCTAAAAAAAATTTATATCGATCTAAAAATAAATGAATGATTACGTATCTTGCTCTATGCTCTTAAGTGTAATATGAAGGGAACCTATTTCATCATTTCAGGATTTTTATTACCATGCCACTATTAGCACCTTCTTTAACAATAGTGTGACTACCTTCAATTTGAATTTGAATTAATAATGCACCTGGAAATTTCGGGTTTACCGCATTAGGAAATCGGCTACCATAGGACCAAAACAAATATATCTAGAATAACTATAAATCTTTATTATTCAAATATATAATATGAAAACCGGATATTTATGGGAAGAATCTAATAACTTTAATGAATATATGTATATATTAACCGATTACATTTTCTCCTATTGAATTTGAGCATTTTGGCATTGAAATTTAATTTAGCAATTTGGGATCGAATTTGAAAGAATATTCCTCATTTTTCACAAATATATAAATATTTGCTTTCTCCCTTAAGCGATCTTTTCATCCCTTAAATTAATTTTTTCTTTTCATTTATAACAAATTTAAAGAAAAGATTGAATTATTTATTATCTTTAAAAGGTTCATAAAGGTATAGATAATTTTTATAGAAACTATTGAATTCTTAATACTTCGTTTAACTTAATTTAATTTTAATATTTATCAGTTTTATTAGTTTTATTATATATTACAGATGACTTCTTTAATTTTACCTCCATTAAAGAGATCATTAACTGATATTGTAGATGAAGAATTATATAATATTCCTAATAGTCCTGTTAGTGACTCACCAAGTTTAAATACAGCTCCTTTATTTAATTTCATAAATAATGCCAATATTAATAATTACAATAACTTAAATATGAATAATACCAATAATGACCACCAAAATACAAATAATGATAATACCCAACAAGATTCTTTTAATTATGAATCACTTAATTCCCTTAATTCAATCAATAATTTAAATCAAAAGATTTTTAATGATTATAGTAATCCTGACCAATCTTTTATTCAACCAAATAAATTAATGAAAAATACTCAACCAATTCCAAGAAGAAGATTAACTACTTTGGAATATAATCATGGTCAAAAATTAACAGATGATTATTTATCTAATCCAAATATTGAACCATCATCATTATTTAATTTTAATGAAGATTCTTCTATATTTGTACCACCAACCTCAAATTCAGATATTTTAAATGATTTAAATAATTATGTTGAAGATAATCAATTTATGAGTGGTATTGAAGATTTTGATGAAAACTTAGATGATTTAAGTGAAGATGATGATGATGAAAATTATTTTGATGATGATTATATGGTTAATAATGATAATTATGATGGGGTAAGCTATAATTTAAATGATAATAATGGTATTAATCGTTCACCTAATGTTTCAAATAACGATATAAGGGCTTCTATTTCAACTGATGAATTAAATATTGGAGGTTTTATTGATGATTTTGGTATTAAAAGACCTGAAGTTATTAATAGTAATATTAATATTAACAAAATACAAAAAAAAGAAGAAATTGTTAATGAAGAAGAGGAAGAAGAAGAAGGGGAAGAAGATAATGATGCCATGGATTATGACCTTATGAATGATGGAGATGATGAATCAGAAGATCAAGAAAATGAAAAAGTGAAACAAATTGAAAATAAGCTAGATGAAAATGAAGAGAATCAAGAAGATTCAATAGCTTTTGATGATAAACATAAATTTGATCATAATAATTCTAATCATCAATGTCATTTAATGAATTCTACCACAGGCCAACCTTGTAATAAGCAATTTTCAAGACCTTATGATTTGATTAGACATCAAGAAACTATTCATGCGTCCAAAAAGAAAATTTTTAGATGTATTATATGTGAAGGTAGATTAAATGGTGGAAAAGGCAATGGTAAATCAAAGACATTTTCAAGAGGTGATGCTTTATCAAGACATATTAAGGTTAAACATCAATTAGTTGGTAAAGAAGCTTTAGAATTGATAAATAATGCTAAAGAAAATGTTGAATATATCTCTGTAAATAGTTAAAGTTTAATGATTATTATGAAATTGAATACTAATATATGAATTCAATAGTTAATTAATATATAAATATATGTATTTGTTAGTAAGTATGGATGCGTTCAATGACTCTTGTGTATATACAATTAGAGGGAAAGAATTTTCTCCTTAAAAAAAAAAAACAAACGTGAAATGCATCAAGGACCTGGAAGTGAATATGTACCACCTTCAAATCTTCTATAATAGAAATATTGACCTGTAATAATAAAATCTAAAGTAGTTTGAAATAATGCAGCAGTAATGAAAAATCCTGAAACTTGGTTTGTACCAAATAAAAGATAATTAATTTTAACAAAATCACCACATAACCAAGATAATATTAAGATTGATTTAAAATTTTTAATTGATTTTAATCTATAATTTAATAATATTTGAGGTAAGGGTAATAAACTTTCAATAAATAAACCTGAAATACCGATTAAATCAATAAAAAATGAAAAAGATTTAAAAAATATTGAAATAATACTTAATGCAACAGTAAAAGCTGCAAGGAATTCCCAATAAATTAAATGATTATCAAACCATTGCCAAAATGCAAATGGTCTTTTATAATTATTATCAAAAAATTTTAAATAAGCACTTAATATACCAATAGATGAATAATTTGATTGATTTACTAATAAATCATTTTCATATAATATAGGTTTATTTAAATATTTTAATGAAACTTTTAATAAAACACATTGAATAAAAATCATCACCATTGCTTGCCTAAATAATGAAATCTCATATGGATTTAATAAGTAATAAATAATCTTAAATATAGATGATAAAATCATAATTAAACAAACATCTATTGAAAATCCTGCCGATGTCTTTTTAGTGTAAATTTGATAACTTGTTAATCCATAAGAAAACAATGGTGTAATTGATATTGAAATATTAACTAAATGCTGTAGAACATTAGCATCTATGTATTTTGTTGGTGATAGATAATCTATCATATTTCAAATAATTTAAAAAGGTTTTCAATTGGTATATGAGTTTGATCTATTTTATTTTTCCTATGTTTTTTTGTCTAAATGTTGCTCTTTGTAACTTTTTGTTTAGGGCCTTTAAGGTACCAATTGTTAAAAAAGATTCGCACAGATGAATTACAAAGTAGTCTCTCGGTGATAAAGCTGGATACACACGACCTGAAATAAATAAATTTGATTAAAAAGTCTCTTTTCTTTTTATACTAGTAAATTATTAAATTATACACAGGTTAAAGAATAAAAATACATTATTTACAACCTGTAAAAGAAATCAATAAAACTGTTGATTACAAGAAAAAAAACACTAGAAAGTTTCGATCTTATACACTCATTCTCTTATTGATCTCTTAGCAATCTACAATTATATACCCCACAAGCATTTAAAGAATTTATTTTATATTAATAATTTCAAAGTTTTTTAACCACAATTTCATTTACACAATTAAGAATTTAAATATATTTAAAAAATTTTAGCCTCTGTTGTAAAATTTAATGAATCTTAGATCACATGGTAAAAAGAAAATCAATATAAATCCCTCGGTGAAAAGGCGATAAAAAGTAGTATTGTAAGACATTTTTAGCTGAAAATTTGACGGATCCGAATCGGACACAGCCATAGGATGACTCAAAAATTGTGAGTAATTCCTTATGATTCAATTTGTCTGAACCCCACGGATAATCAATATTAACATATTTATCTAAAATACCCCAAATTATACTCAATTAACCTATATAAAAATGATATAGATACGTAAAGAAAGTCTACTACTTCCATTTGATACTATTATTATATCTATTTTAAAAATTTCGGACTATAAAAATTTAGAAAATTCAATAGCCGGACTAAGGGATCCCTGGGTAAACGGGAGCAAATGAAAATTTCAATCTGGGGTAAATTTCGAAGTATAAATTGCAAAAAAATTCCCACTTTTTTTCTAACTTTCTAATTAATTTAATTATTATTAATAAATTTATATTACTTGTTAATTTATTATAAAATATAAAATGGCTTATACTAAAATTGATGTTAATGAAGAAGAAGCCTTCTTCAATCAACAAGTTGAAGAAATTAAAAAATGGTGGGGTGATGAAAGATGGCATAAAACCAAAAGAATCTATAAACCAGAAGATATTGCTAAAAAGAGAAGTAGTTTAAAGATTGATTATCCATCTTCTAATCAAGCTAAGAAGTTATATGGTTTATTAAAAGAACATGATAAAAATAAAACTGTTTCTCAAACTTTTGGTGCTTTAGATCCTATTCATGTTAGTCAAATGGCTAAATATTTAGATTCTATTTATGTTTCTGGTTGGCAATGTTCTTCAACTGCTTCAACTTCAAATGAACCAAGTCCTGATTTAGCAGATTACCCTTATGATACTGTTCCTAATAAAGTTGAACATTTATGGTTCGCTCAATTATTCCATGACAGAAAGCAAAGAGAAGAAAGATTAAATTTGTCAAAGGAAGAAAGAGCTAAAACTCCATATATTGATTTCTTGAGACCAATTATTGCTGATGCTGATACTGGTCATGGTGGTGTCACTGCTATTCTTAAATTAACCAAATTATTTGTTGAAAGAGGTGCTGCTGGTATTCATATTGAAGATCAAGCTCCAGGTACTAAAAAATGTGGTCATATGGCTGGTAAAGTTTTAGTTCCAGTACAAGAACATATTAATAGATTAGTTGCTATCAGAGCTTCCGCTGATATCTTAGGTTCTGATTTATTATGTGTCGCTAGAACTGATTCTGAAGCTGCTACTTTAATCACTTCTACTATTGATCATAGAGATCATTACTTTGTTCAAGGTGCTACCAACCCAAATAGTCCAGATTTAGCTAGTTTAATGTCTGAAGCTGAAGCTAGTGGTATCTATGGTGAAAAATTACAAAGTATTGAAGATGAATGGACTAAAAAAGCTGGCTTAAAATTATTCCATGAGGCCGTTGTTGATGAAATCAATGCTTCAAACTTATCAAACAAATCTGAGTTAATTAAAAAATTTGTTTCAAAAGTTAATCCATTATCCGAAACTTCTAATAAAGAAGCTAGAAAATTAGCTAAAGAAATTTTAGGTAGAGAAGTTTACTTCAATTGGGATGTTGCCAGAACTAGAGAAGGTTACTACAGATACCAAGGTGGTACTCAATGTGCTGTTATGAGAGGTAGAGCTTATTCTCCATATGCTGATTTAATTTGGATGGAAAGTGCTTTACCAGATTTCAAACAAGCCCAAGAATTTGCTGAAGGTGTTAAAAGTAAATATCCAAATCAATGGTTAGCTTACAATTTATCACCATCATTCAATTGGAATAGAGCTATGTCATCAGAAGACCAAGAAACTTATATCAAGAGATTAGGTAAATTAGGTTACGTCTGGCAATTTATTACTTTAGCTGGTTTACATACAACTGCTTTAGCTGTTGATGATTTCGCAAACCACTATAGTAAGATTGGTATGAGAGCTTATGGTCAAAATGTTCAACAACCTGAGATTGAAAAAGGTGTTGAAATCGTTAAACATCAAAAATGGTCTGGTGCTGAATATATTGATGGTTTATTGAAAATGGTTACTGGTGGTGTTAGTTCTACAGCTGCTATGGGTAAAGGTGTTACCGAAGATCAATTTAAAGAAAAGTCTGGTTAATTACTTTATTAAATTTTCAAGTTCAATCTTACAATAAGATTAAATTTTTATATATTTTAAATTATTATTATACGCTTTATTTATTAGTTAAATTATTATTTATACGCTTTATTTATTCGTTAAATTTATTCCCTTTTCTTTGTATATTTGATTTTGCAGTTGCAAGTTAAATTGCAGGTGCGATGAGAATCAAAAAAAAATTGTAGCCTGTAAACATGGGGTTTGTACAGCCAGGGAGAGCTTTAAAAAGAAGGAAGCTTAAGAAAAAAGTAATAGCACGCAAAAGGCTACAGTTGAAGAACCTTCCATATGAAATAATATTTAATATTTTCATATTAACTGGACTTAAAGGAAATAATTTAAACTTAACAAACAAGTTCTTCTATAATTTAATAACAATTAATAATTTTAGCAACTTGTATTTGACCAAATTAATAGATAATAATTATGTTTTTGATTTAAATAAAAAATTCAATCATTTGATTCCTTATATAAATAAATTAATTGGAGTTATGAAAAGTAAAAATGTTAATTCAAGTCATTTAAAGGAATTTGAAGAGACGTATATATACTTTTTGAACAATAATAAATGTTTATCCTACGAATTATTTAAGTATAAACTTCCCATACCATATGAAAAGTATAAAGGATATAAAGTTTATTATAGTGAACAATTTAAGGAAGAAACCCTAACAAGATCAAAGTATATTGAAGCAACAATTAAGCTAATGAATACAGAGTTAAAGCAACATGGTAATTCAATGGAGCATACATTCGATGAACTCTCCAGGATGGCGGACAATTTATTCAACGGGGAAGAGTCCAATACAATTGCTTATAAACAAATTGATCCAATTTGTTACTTACCTAGCAGATATGATCAAATAAATTCAAAGAAAAAATTAGATGAGATAATACACTTAATGGAATATTTCGGGTTCAAATACGAAAATATTAATATAATCTTGGTAAATTTATTGGATGATGATTCAATAGATATGAATTTGAAATTTACAATAGTGGAAAAACTTATTTCATATGGTCATAGAAATATTGACGAAACAACAGTTATCGAATCATTCAGACAACTAGTAAGACATAACTTTGATACAAACCTTTATCAAATAAGTCAATTGGTACTATCTATTTTTTATGAAAATAATGTAAACGACACTAGGTTATGGGAATTTGTGAATGCTTCTGAAAGTCTACCCTTATTTGATTTAATGAATAGTTACTCCACCCCTGTAATTAACTAACGATGATACGACCTAATGAAGAACGAACAAATATAGAAAAATCGGTAGAAATTATGATATCTTCTAGCCAAATATTTTTTTCTCTTTGTCTAAAATCAACTTGTATATACTAATAGCTTTTCTTGTTATTTTTGCAATTTCTTGTTGATTTGCAGCTTTTTTTCTGCACTTTCGCGATAATGAAAATTTTTTTGGAACTTCTCATCCTATCAATATATATCTGTATTTGCAAAGAGGTAATCAGATATCTTAAACGTTAATATTTCAAGATGATAAGACCAAAGGCATTCAGCCAAGTATCCCAAATCAGAGCCTTCCATCGTTCAACAGTTATACCGTTCAAAAATCAAAATATTCTTAGTCAATTTAAAGATCAAGAAGTTAATGCTCCAAGTAAACTTGCTGAAGAATCATCCTTACCTAAAATAGAACATGATTTGAATATAAATCCAAGGAAGCCAAAAATGAAAAGACCCTTTTTATCAGAAAATAAAATTGAAAATCAACCAGACTATACGATGAATTCAATCAAACAAACTATTGGTCAATTAGTTGTTAGATTCTTCAATATTGATATGGATAGATCAAGAGCAGGTCCAGTTGCTGCTTCTACGTATTTCGGTGAATGTAAAAGACAAGGTATGGTATACCCAGATGAACCATTATCACCAACAGCAAAGTTTTATTATGATATTTTACAATTACCCCAATCTTTCTCTCAATGGTATCAAATAACTATATTACATTATTGGATATTATCAGTAAGAATGAGAGCTATGCCTTTTAAATATGGTAAGAATTATCAACAAAAATTAGTTGATAGAATTTTCAGAGATATGGAATTAAGAATGGCTGAAGAATTGGGTATTTCTTCCAATAGACTTATTCAAGGTTATTTAAAAGATTACCATACCCAAATGATTGGTAGTGTTTTATCTTATGATGAAGGTTTAATGACTGATGATATCACATTTGCTTCTGCATTATGGAGAAATGTATTCAACGGTAATCCAAATGTTGATATGAGACACGTTGAAGCTTTATTAGGTTACGTTAGATCTCAATTATATGTTTTAAATAAAATGTCTGATAGAGAATTCGGATTTGGTGATTTCAGATTCGTTCCTCCAGATCAAGTTGTTAAGCCATTAACAAAAGCACAAGAAGAAGAATTGAGAGAGAAAGTTAAAAAACAATATGAATCTAAAACTTTACCATCACAAAGAAGTAGACTTTCATTAGACGAATAATCTAAGAGTAAATATTTATACAAATGAATCGATCCATGTAAATACAATGAATAATAATAAATATATTTAAGACGAAAAGAAAGAATATTTGAAAAAAAAAAACGACAAAACAGAGTTCTTCAAATGGAAATTATTTAACTAAATGCTTCTTTACAATTTAGAATTCCCGAAAGTATTAGAATCTTGAGTCCAGTCATATCCACCTGAACCTCTAATCATAACATTCATAATTGCATAATCATCACCCTCTTTAGAATCTGGACTATCCTTTTGTCCCAACATAATATCTTCATAAAAATGGAAATCATATCTATTATAAATTGGAATATTGTCAGCGCTTGAACTTTCCAAATATGCAATACTGTTTGGATTTATATCAATATGCTTCTCAAACATATACTCAAACATTAATCTAACGTAACCTTTACCTCTAGCTTTTAAAGTTGAACCTAAATAAACCAAAGTATAACAATCCTTACCAATAAATCTCGAATCTGTTGATAAAATACGATCACAAGTATCATGCAATAAAGGTAACATACCATCGAATACTTTTTCTCTACCTTCTTCACCTATAGCTTCCCAAACTTTATCATAACCAGCTCTCATTAAAGTAGAAAAAGTTTCTAAACCTTTTTCAATAGAATCAGCTAATGACCAAATTGCTACACTATCGAAATTATCTTGATTTTCATTGATACCTAAGACTAGTCCTGTTGCAATATGTTGATTAATATAGGCTTCATATAACTTTAATTCACAGTAGTCTTTTGACTCTTGATCTGGTAAATGTGCAACAAGTAGTCTGGCTAATGCATCTTCTTTAAAAGCTTCTAATAAAGTTTTAGCAGCTTTTTCAGTATCTTTATAAGTTAAAGGTCTTATACTACGATATTTATCTAAATTCTTGTTATAAGTTGTTTCAGTAGACATTTTTAGAAAAAAATAATTAAAAATCAGTTATTTACAATATTATATTCATATCTTGAATATTTAAAATAGGTAAATTCGGGGAAATATAAATCTTCCTATTGATCTTAGGAAGACAAATTCCATCAACGCGTACACTTGCCATTTATGGCAAGAGAGATAGATATAGCTTTCACATTCCTAATTCGTAAAGATTACTGTTATATACAGGACTAATATACAAGTTTAAAGTTAATACTTCAAATTTAGATCTATTAATGGATCTCTTTATTTACAGTTAATTTCTAGATATTGTTAGTATTTTAAGATAATTTAATAAAGATCAATCTTAAACATTCAATTATCAATCAGTTTACGATTAAATCAGTTAATAAGATCGTATCTTCAAGGGATATCAGAAGTCTAACGTCTGAAAAATCTTTTAAATCATCATAATAATCGTAAACATGAAAGTAATGAATGAAAAAAATAACATTTAAACATACAATTTGGATGAGGGTCTTTTTTTAACCAATTCTTATACCTTGCTTTGCTGCATTAGGTAAACTTTTAATCCAACTTTTTCTGGTTTTTTTATCGGTAATAATAAATACTCTTCCTGATTGTTTCATTCTTCCGGTTCTTCCAATTCTATGGACAAGGTCTACTGAAGAGTTAGGAAAATCCATTAAAATAACGTTCTTAACACCAGCAAAATTTATACCTCTTGCGTATAAATCTGTTGTTATAAGAACTTTAATTTTAGATTCACCTTCACTAGTAGATTCTGCAGGCTTAATAAATGGTTCTATCTTTTGAGATCTTTCTATTGGCGAATCATCTCCAGATAATCCAATAATATCTTCATCGTTTTGATTATATTTCAGTACTAATAAATTTGCTAAAGGTAAAACATCTTTCTTTTGATTAACAAAAACGATGATACGTTTGACAAATCCAGCTTCGGAACCATCTTTTTGGATAGCATATAATGCTTGCGCAAGGCATCTGGCTTTACTACCATTGTAAGGGGATTGTTCTGCATCAATAACTTTCAAAATGATTTGCTTTGGTACTTTATGTAAAGAAGGTGTAATTACATCAATAGTTTGATCTGCAAACATTTTTTCAATTGTTTTACTAAATTTTTTTGGAATTGTAGCTGAACATAAAATTAGATCTTTACATTTAGATAATTTTTGCAAAATAGCTGAAGTTGAAGTAATCCAAGATGGATCAAATAAAGTATCTGCTTCATCAACAACACAATATTGCACATTATATAAAATCTTGAAAGGATTTTCATCGACATTTTGTTTACCTAAAGATTGCAATTTCATTGGGGTGGTTACTAATACATCTAATCTTTTATTCTTATAAGAATTAAAAAATTTCAGAGCTGGATCACCAGCACCCCATTTTAAAATATTAAGATTTAAAGAATTACATTCTTCAGGAGATTTTAAAAAATTATGATATAATTTATCATTTAAAATCCTTGGATTAATATTTTCATCAATATTAAGAGGAATTTTATTGGCAGCTTCTAATGTTTGATAAACTTGTTCAACCAATTCATGAGTTGGTAATAAAATGACTGATCGAATAGTTTGATTTAATTTGGAGTCATGATAACTTCTTGGATTTTTGTTGAACCTTGATAAATCATCTTCTTTTAATTTACTTAAAATTGATGCAAGATAAGACCAAGTTTTACCTGAACCAGTTTCAGCAGCAATAGTAAATACTTTCAATTTATTACTATCATTTTTAGCAATAAGTTCATTGAAAATATCTTTGCTTTCTTGGAACTTATCCTTTTTATTCTTATTATTACTAGTTCTAACTTTATTTATCTTTTTAATGGCAGCAATTTGAACTGGTGTTGGTTTAATAGTTAATTCCTCTTTTGATTTAATGTAAGTACTTTTTAAATTATAGGCCAGCTTAATTTCTTCAATTAAAGCAACCCTGACACTTGGAAAAATTCTAAGCGATTCGAAAGAATCAATTTTGTCAACTGCCTTTCCATTAATTTCTATTTCTTTCTTGGTTGGTGCTTCCAATCTTGAAAACTTACCAAATTGAAATAATGGATTTTTAAAGGACTTTGTATTTTTAGATTTGAAGTTAGCATAATTTCTTACGCTAGCTTTTATTGATTGTCTCGATATACTATTCCAGTTTATTCCACGGATACCACATATCATAGCATTGAAGAATTATGAAAAGATAGTAAAACGGTAACTGTTGAAAGAAGAGAAGCAAAAAAAAAAAATTTTTTTCAGACATTTGCATCACCATGCAAAAATCGTGTAGAACTCATAATGAATTTTTTCTCACCAATTTTTCAAGCATTGAAAATTTTCAGGTATATTAAAGCCGTTAGATATTAAATGATTTCCATCAATAGGATATATACGGGAGTGGTAGGTAGAAGTTTGATGGCCAGAGAATTCCACTCTTCATCAAAGCTTTTAGCCAAACCAGGAAAAGAAAATAAAGATGGTAAAAAGAAAATAAAACAAGGGTATAAAGTCAAGAAAGATTCAAGTGAAAATAAATCAAAGAAAGGTGGTATGACCCATTTAAAATTCAAGGATGCAGTAAGGGCTTTAGGTTTTGAAAAAAATGCTTTACCATTGAATACTGAAGAATTAAATTATGAAAATCTTGAACAACAAAGTGGTAAAATTGTAAAATATAATGTAGAAAGTCAAAAAAAATTAAGTGCTTTGGGGTCATTTAAAAAATATCAACATCATGAGTTATTTCCAACTCCAATATCTTTAATTAGTGAAAATTTAATCAATTTAAATAAAAAGTTTGTTGAAGCTTTTGATAAAAACTCCACATCAAAAAATCGTTTAATATTATTGGGTGAATTCAGATCAGGTAAATCAGTTTTAATGACTCAATTAAAATCTTTAATATTATCTAAATATAATCAAGATGTTATTACATTACATTTTGATCACCCAGAGAGAATAATTGAAGGGTCAAGTGACTATATTTTCAATAAAAAATTGAATTTATATCAACAACCAATGTTTACTAAAAGATGGATTCAAAAAATAAGAAATGCTAATGAAGATATTTTTAAAAAATTACCGTTAACTAGAGATGTAAGTTTTACAACTAAAAAAGTTGATTATCATTTAAAGAAAGATGAAAACACTTTATACGATTTCATTTTAAACAATCATGATTTTGGAAAATTTGGGCCATCAAATGCTTTTGAATTTTTAATTGAAGAAATTAAATATCATTCATCTAAATTTCCAGTTTTAGTATCAATTGATAATTTTAATGCTTTAACAACTAATTGTTTAACTAAATATCGTCATCCAGATTTTACACCAATTCATTTTAAAGATTTTGAAATTGGTAATTTTATTTTAAAATTAACAAGTGGTGATTTAGAATTTCAAAAAGGTGGTTTATTATTAAGTGAATCAAATGATATTGGTAAAAGTAAAACTTTATCAGTTGGTTTGGGACTAGAAGAATGGGATCCATATTTTAAATCTTATGAATGTGATAAAAATGTTTCTGAACATTTATTAAAGAATGGAGGTGTTAAAAATTATAATGTTAAAAATTTAACTAAAAAAGAAACAACTACTTTATTAGAATTTTATAAATCTAATGGAATTTTACAATTAAGACCATACCCAACTAAACCTGATTTTGAAAATAAATCAAAATTAAATGAATTAGATGAATTACCATCAGATTTTAACGCTGATGAACTTTTTAATACATTAGTTGAAAATAATTATATTATTTCATCAGGTAATCCAGGTATATTACTTAAAAATGTTGCTTTAAATTATTAAAGTTAAAACTTGTACATAAATGAACCGTTATAAATTTTTTTTATTTCATTATATATATAATATACAAAAAATTAAGTAAATAAGGTATCTTCTTCTCTTAAATATTCACCTATATCACTTTGTCTAAATGCTACAATACCAGTTGGTTGTAAATTTTTAACTTCATTCGTTGATTTTGAACTAACACCAAATCCTAATGGTATATCATTCATTGAATAAACTATAACTCCAGCATGTTCAGGTATATCATCTGAAATTCTTCCAATATGAGCTTTTAATACATGATTACCATATAAAAATGGCATTTCACCATTTTGTTTAATCCATACTTTATATTTTGCATATTGTGCTAAGTAAGGTAATGCTGTGATATGTAATTTGAATTTACCAGTCTTAGTAAATTTACCAAAACATGTTCCTAATGACATTAATTGTTTTCTTGATACTGATGTAGCGAATCTAGCAATAGCTTCTGATACATAATAAACTCTATCTTTTTGTAATCTGAAAACATGTGGATTAGTAGGGTTATCTATCAAGAAAGATATGTTTCTACCTATGTAATTAGCTAACTTTTCGAAAACCACTTTGGTCTCTTCTTCTGTTAATGGTCTCATTATGAATAGTTAACTTAACTGAAATTTTTTTTTTTTTTTGGTAAAGAGATGAGATGCGAAATAGAAAAAAAATTTGATCAACTTTATCAACTTAATCAGTTAAAGTATTAACAATGTCAGATTCAAATAAAGTTGAAAATGTTGAAATCAATAATGAATTACTTCCAAAGGACACCAATTCAAAAGAAGATAGAACCCGTAAAAATGAAAATGAAGAAGACTCGAATAAGAGATCAAAAAAGAACCCTAGAGCAAGGGATTATGTCGTTGAGTAGGTACGTTCAATAAAATTACAATTAGAGCATTTAAAGTATACTAACAATTTATTAAGAGAATATAAACCTAAATTAGATGAAAATGGGAAACCAATTCCAAAATCTGAGAGAAGACCAAAAAGAAAAGTAGCTTGTATGATTGGATATTGTGGAACAGGGTATAATGGGATGCAAATTCAAAATAATCCAGATGTAAAGACAATTGAAGGTGAACTCTTTAAAGCTTTTTTAAATGCTGGAGCCATTTCACCTGAAAATGGGGATGATTTAAAGAAAAATGGATTTATGAGAGCTGCAAGAACTGATAAAGGTGTTCATGCTGCTGGTAATGTTATTTCATGTAAATTAATTATTGAAGATCCAGAAATTATTCCAAAAATTAATGAACAATTACCTGATCAAATTAGAATTTGGGGTATTGAAAGAACTAATAAATCTTTTGATTGTAGAAAAATGTGTTCATCAAGAATTTATGAATATTTATTACCAACTTATAGTTTCTTACCACCAAAACCAAAAACTAGATTAGATCAACAACTTAAAGAAGAAAAATCTAAAAATCCTGAATTTTATAGAGAAGATAAAGAAGGTGAAGAATGGTGGGAACAAACTTTAAAATTACAAGAAGATTTAAAAATCGATATTGATTTAGATAATGAAAATCCAGATGCTTTATTTGATGAAAATGGTGTAATTACAGAATATGGTAAAAAAGTTAAACAAATTAGAAAAAGTGAAAATGAAAGAAGAAGATCTTATAAAGTTTCAAAAGAAAGATTAGAAAAATTTAGAGAATGTATGAAACAATATGAAGGATCTCATAATTTTCATAATTATACAATTGGTAAACATTTTAAAGATGCTTCTGCAAGAAGATATATGAAAAAGACTATTGTAAGTGAACCATTTGTTATAAATGATACTGAATGGGTCTCAATTAAAATTCATGGTCAATCTTTCATGTTACATCAAATAAGAAAAATGATTTCAATGGCTGTTTTACTTGTAAGAAGTGGTTGCCCTGCAACAAGAATTAATGAATCATTTTCATCAAATAAAGTTAATATACCAAAAGCTCCTGCTTTAGGTTTATTATTAGAAAATCCAGTTTATGAAAGTTATAATACAATTTTGGAAAAATTTGGTTATAACAAAATTGATTTTACTAAATATCAAGAAGAAATGGATAAATTTAAATTAAAATTTATTTACGATAAAATCTATAATGAAGAAAATAAAGAAAATTCATTTTATGGATTTTTTGGATTTATCGATAATTTAAGTAATGAAGAGAAAGGTGAATTTTCTGATGTAATTAATTTCTTAAAAGCTGATTATAATGTCGGTACTACAGAAGAGAAAACAGAACCAAAAGCTAATGAACCAACTAAATTTGATAATGTAGATTAGATTAGATTAGAATCAGAAAAAAAAAAATATATATATATATAAATATATCAAAATTCTACATCATATACGAGTATATATATCATAATAATCATGCTGAAGTTATGTTTCTACTAATTTAATTATATTTGGCGGTGTCGAAACATTTTTTTTTTTTTTAAAAAAAAACACCCCAAGATGGACTTATTTTTCTTTATCTTCCGTTATGCTAAATAGGAGATGGTAAGTTTCCTTATTTGTATTTTTCGCTTTAAATTTTTTTAATTGAAACTTATTAATTTCTTCCTATTTATAACCAATTTGGATTAATTTGTGGCTTTTGAGTTATCTTTTTTTTATGCGCCATATTTGGAGAGTTTGGCATTTGTTGCTGTTGTAATTGATCAACTTTACCTTCATTCTTACCTAAAGAAAATTGAGGGGATGGTTTAGGTGAAGCATTGTTAGGAGGTTGATTAATTGGTGATTGAGAAGTTTGGAATTGTGGAGGTAATTGAGATTGGAGAGGATTTTGAAGTTGTTGTTGTTGAGATGGGATTTGTTGTTCTTGTTGACCTTGTTGACCTTGTTGTTGACCTTGTTGTTGACCTTGTTGTTGACCTTGTTGTTGACCTTGTTGTTGACCTTGTTGATTTTTTTCTTCATCTTGTTGAATCAATTTTGACTGCTCTTTTTGCTTTTCTTGTTGGAATTTATATAAAGTCCAATCAAAAACATAATCATACCTATAATTTTCTCTTTTAAATAAATCTCTGAATAATTTTCTTAAATATGGGTAATCAGGTTTATCTTCAAATCTTAAAGATTTAATATAATTCATATAATCTAAAAATTCTTTTGGTAAACCTTTAGTTAAAATATCATTTGGAGTTGTCATTTTCTTTTCCATAATTCTATCATATTTTTGTCTTTTAGTTGCAGCTTTTAAACCTTGCCAAGGTAAAGAACCACGACAGAAATAAATTAAAACATAACCTAAACTTTCTAAATCATCTCTTCTCAGTTGTTCAATACCTAAATGAGTATTAACACTTGCATATCTTGCAGTACCAGTTAAATTTTTATTTTCTCTGTAAGGTATATGTAAATGAGTTCTTGGATCTCTATATTTTTTAGCTAAACCAAAATCAATAACATTAACTTGAGAACCTCTTCTACCAATACCCATTAAAAAATTATCAGGTTTAATATCTCTATGAATAAAACATCTTGCATGAATATACTCTATTCTACAGATTAATTGATCAGCTAATAATAATACTGTTTTATAAGTAAATTTACGATGACAATAATTAAATAAATCTTCTAAACTTGGTCCTAATAAATCTATAACCATTGCATTATAATCACATTCAGTACCATACCATCTTACAAAAGGTATACCAACTCCACCACTTAAAGCTTTATAAACTTTTGCTTCATATTCTAATTGTGGATGTTTTGCCTTTGTATTTTCTAATTTAATGGCAACTTCTTCACCACTTATAATATTGGTTCCTAAATAGATATCCCCAAAAGAACCACTACCGATTTTCCTACCAATACGATACTTTTTACCTACTCTTAAATCCATGATTATGATCAATCACTTAAAGGGCGGGAAACAGCAAGATGAAATTGATTCACAAAAAGTGAGGGTTAAAAATTTTAGTTACACAAAATTATTACTGATGTTAAGCTGGTTTAAAATTATCTCACGAAAAATAAACGATGAAACGAACCGTGACCTTTTAAATGAGAGGTAACGTCCTGTTTTAAATAATTTATTATTATTTTAATGTTATTCTTATTATCTCTAACATTCTTAAGATTATATCCTTGAATACTTCATTATGTATTCAATTCTTATCAAAAAAACAAACGAGCACTCTACTAGTCTATTTGTTTATTGTTGATTGTTAAATAGCTCTAGAACAGTTAAATTTAAGTGGATTCCCTATTTTGGGAAGAATTCATCATTATATACAATTCAAGTTTTCGCTATTGTATTGAGTCTCCCTCAACTGATTCTAGTCAATAGCTTGCAACTCTCAATTACACTACCAAAATAAATAATACGCCACAATTAAAACAATAGCTGCCGTTGCTGCTAATTTTGTTTTTATTTTTATTTTTTTTATTTTTTTTTTTTTTTGCAAACCTCTTTCTCTTTACGTTCAAATTGATTTTTTTAACATTATTTATTAATTTACATATTTATATTATTACTCACTATTAATTATTAAAAAAGGGGAAAGACTACTGTAACCATTAAAGGACAGAGTTAAAGAAGATAATAAAATCATAAACCTAAGCTTTATTTGATTCAGATTTTTTGAATCTATTCATTAATTTTTTAAAGAATTGGTTCTTTTTAACTTCTTTTTCAACTTTATCAGAAGTTTCTTGAACTTCTTTTTTAGCTTCTTCACCAACATCTTTAATGTCTTTAGATTCAGAGTTGTCACCACCGACAACTTCATCTTTTTTATCTTCAGCAGCTTCAACTACTTCATCTTTTTTATCTTCAGCAGCTTCAACTACTTCGTCTTTTTTATCACCAGCAGTTTCTAAAATATCTTCGGATTTACCTTCACCTTGGTCTTCAGTTGATGGTAAGATTTCATCCTTTTTATCTTCAGCAGCTTCAACAACTTCATCCTTTTTATCTTCAGCAGCTTCAACAACTTCATCTTTTTTATCTTCAGCAGTTTCAGTAACTTCTGGTTGTTTGTCACCAGATTTAGCTGCTTCTAAATCTTTATCAGAAAAGATTTTTGAAGCTCTCTTAACTCTATCTTTGATACCCATTGTGTGTGTTTAAGAAAAAAATAATATTTAAATTAAAATTATTTAATATAATTAGAAATTAAAAATTATGAAAGAATTTCGTTTTAAGGGATCTTGTCTTTATTTATAGTTTTTTTTTTGTATGCAAAAAGATATTTTTTTTACCTTGTGACTAAATTAGTTCATTACAGTCGAGAAAACCAAAACAACCAAACACCTTTTTTTTTAATTTTATTTAAATTTTAATTTAGTACTGCCTATTGTTTTGAGACGCCAAATTAAACGACTTATAACCTTAAAAAAAAAATTGTTTTCTTTATTTTTTTTTTTACAATTGGAAACGGCAAGGCTTAATTTCAATAATTATAGAGTTTAATATAAAGAGTATCAAAAAAATAAAAAGAAAATTACAATCCACAGTTTCCGTGGAAGGGGATAATTAAGTGCCAAAATTTTAAAAATGCAGCATCGCTGAATGACTTATTTTTGATAAGAAGTTACACGGCTGATTATGACACAAAATGCGCACAATAGGGAATGAGGTTTAAAGTTACAACCAAAATCAAGGCTATTATAAAATTCCAAGGAAACGGGAAAACGTACCTTTTGTAATTGATTAGCACCCCCATGCCCCATTCTACATATACTTGGATTTGTATAGCCTACCAATCGTTACACGAGTGCAATCGTCTCTGCAACTGTTTCTGAAACAATTTAGACGGTTTACGAATACACGCATACTACAAAAAATGTGAGAAAAACAAACAAAATATCATTTTAAAAAAAAATAAAACTTGCTACAAATTCCGGAATAGGAATAATCAAACTCTTTAAGAATAAAATAGAATATCAGCTAACCAAAAAAAAAAAACTTCACATATTGCAAGAGGAATCTTAAGGTTTGAATCCAAAACTTACCGGCAAAATTTTTTTCTTATAAGACAAGGCAATGAAAATCATTAAGAATGTCGGTTCAATTTAAAGTTTAAATACGATGGTCATTCAATCAATATTTGATGTAACATTGTCATTAAATTGAATATAAAAGGGAAATATTAAGTATTGAACTACATTTTTATGTTTATTTTCACGTTATTCCAAACACGGCTCAAGATTTTAACGCCGTTCCCTGGGCTTCTCTTCGGTTCTTACGGGTTTTGCCCGTTATGCATAAATAATTGCGAGCGCTGAATATCAAAGAGTGAAAGAGAGATTGAAGTAATTGAGATTTCACTTAGATTTTTATTCGCATATCACCTGATGTTAGTAACTCACACACCTCAAACAAAATGTCTCTAATTGTCGCGATATACAAATCGCGATCTATCATATTAATTCATTATAAACAAATATGAACGGTACAAGGAAACCTTTGGCGCCGTTGGGTCCCTCGAATGATACTAATAAGCCAAAGCCTTCCAAGTACCATGCATTTAACAAAGAGGCAAACATCCCGAAATTTAATAGATTAAAATTGAATGATTTCGAAATAGGTAAGAAACTTGGGAAAGGTAAACTTGGTAAAGTTTATTGTGTAAAACATAAAATATCTGGATTCATTTGTGCATTAAAAGTTATGAGTAAGAATGATTTAATTCATTTAAAACTAGAAAGAAATCTTCGAAGAGAAATTGAAATTCAATCACATTTAGATCATGAAAATATATGTAAATTATATGGATATTTCCATGATAGGAAAAATATTTATTTAATATTAGAATTTTCAATTCATGGTGAACTTTATATTCATCTTAAAAATCAAAGGAGATTTAATGATACTGTTGCATCTTATTATATATATCAATTAACTAACTCATTAATTTATTTGCATTCAAAAAATATTATTCATAGAGATATCAAACCTGAAAATTTATTATTAGATTCAAACGGTAAAATTAAATTAAGTGATTTTGGTTGGTCTGTTAAATTAGGAATTCATAAAAGGTCTACATTATGTGGAACATTAGATTATTTACCACCTGAAATGATTAATTCAATAAGTCATGATTATGCTGTTGATATTTGGTCTTTGGGTATTTTAATTTATGAATTTTTAGTCGGCAAACCTCCATTTGAACATTACGATAAGAATTTAACTTATAAAAAAATCTCTTCAATAGATTTAAATGTCCCTTCTTTTATAAATAATGATGCAAAAGATTTAATTGAAAAATTATTAAAGAAAAATCCAAATGAAAGATTATCTTTGAATAAAGTATTATTACATCCTTGGATTCAAAATAATAAAAAAAGTTGGCCTTTCGATGAATTGGCCTTATGATTTATGATACATGTATATTTAAAATAGCAGAATATATAAAATAATATTACATCAATGAAGTAAACATTCTTCTTTTTTTTTCTTTCTCCTTTCCTTACAGCTGTTGTTGATTTTGATTTTGGGCTTGTTGCTGCCTTTGACGTTCTTTCATTAGCATTAATTGTTGTTGTTGTAACTTCATTACTTGTTGTTGGAATAATTGTTGTTGCATGGCATTTTGTTGAGCAGTCACTATAATTTCTTTGGATGGAGCTCTAACTTGATACATTTCTCCTGTAATACTTGCAATAGATTGTGTTAAGGAATCATTTTCAACTTTTTGAGAATCAACATTAACTAATGCACATCTTCCTTGTAACCCACCAATTGATCCTGAAATAGCTTGATTAGCTAATGTTTGTTCATTAGAACTATTACTACCATTTGAATTACTACTACTAGAATTAGATCTATTAGTAATTAATGCATTAGCATATGCTTCTCTCATGTATAAGAATCTATGACGATTCCTAGTTGGTAGTATAACTTTTCTCTCCAATGGTAATGGTTGATTTTTCGATAATCCTTCCAAAACTAAATAAGTTTCTTCATCTGGATCCAAAACTCTTGAAGAATTTAAGTCATTAGCATCATTAATACCTCCATTTAATGCATCATTTTCTCTTTGTTGAACTGCAAGGGCATTATTAGCAGCCAATTTAGCTTGGTTACGTTTTTGATATTGTTGTAATAAGACGTCATAAGGAGCACTTCTACCAGGAACTGCTCTTTTTGCACCCATAGAGTGGGTTTTACAAGTTAATGATCTAGCACAATAACCTCCATTAGGTAATGGAACACCACATTGCTTTTCAACATCAACAGGTCCTTTAGGTTTGGCTGTAGATTTTGGTTTAGTTTGTTTTTTCTTTTTACCAATACCATTATTTGCAGAAGCAGCAGCAGCGGCAGCGGCGGCAGCAGCAGCAGCTTCTTTCTCTTTTTGAGTTTGGGATTTCTTATATTTCTTCTTTGGTTTTGGTGCATTAGGATCTTTAGTATTATTTGTAGTTGGTGTATTGGGAGTTGGGGTACCATTTCTTGATGAATCAACTGATGATGGTTCAATATCCAATAATTTCCCTTTTCTTTTCTTTAAACTTGATACTTGACTATCGTCATTATTATTATTTTTCTTTTGCTTCATTTCAACACACTTATTATAATGAGTAGATAAACTTTCTTCACCAATTGGTCTGGAGCAACTTTTACAAACCTTATATTTGACAGGTTGCGATAAATAAGAAGAATTAGCTCTTGGGACTTTATTAGTTTCAACTAATAGTTTTCTATCTAAATAAACACCTAGATCTTTCCAAACAACTGGTTTAGTATTTGAAGATTCTTTATTGTTAAGTGACCTGACACTATCTAATGTAATTACTTGTTGGGCTCTTGTATTTGACATAATATTCTTAAAGACACAGCCAGTGATTATATTATTTCCGTCTTTTAGCCTTTGTATTCCTTTAGATTGATCAAAGTATTAGACTTCTTAACTAAGCTCTTTAGTCTTTTGTGCCAGTATTTTTTTTTCTGCTACAGCTAATTATTATGTTTGAGTCGTGTCTACCACAGCTTATGGTATAATAAATAAAGTATTTTGCAGCCGATATAAAAGTAATTGCCTTCTATATTACAAAAATCACACTCGTTTGATTGATTGGTTCTTAAAGTTAATCAATTAGAAGTAAGAATAATTAAGATTTTTTTTTCTTGATTGTTAGCCTTAAAGCTTTTGATACTATTAACTGGTACCTTTTCGCGCAGAAAAACATTTTTTTTTCCTCCAACTTTTATCCAAATGCCTGGCTTATCAGTACCTGAATGGTTAGACATCCATAAGGTTGAAGAACCTAAAAACGAAGCATCAAAAACACCAGCGGAAGAAATCGTTAAATTATATGATGATGATAGCTCATTTGTTATTTTAGATTTAAGAAATGATAGAGATCCAGGGTTTTTAAAGAATTCAAAACATTTACCAGCCACAGAATTATCTGGACCTGATAATGTTAAAAGTGAATTGATCGATAAATTAATCACTCCAGGAATTAAACAGATAGTAGTTCATTGTAATAGTTCAAGGCAAAGAGCTACTGTTGTCGCGGGATGGATTCAAGATTTTATTAAAGAAAATAATTCTGATTTTTCAGTTACTATATTAGAAGGAGGAATTGTAAAATGGGCGTCATTAACTGAGCCACCATTTACCGATTATTTTATTCCAGTTACTAAATAATTAGTAATTTAATTACTATATTTTTTTTTATATAACTATTTACAAATACAAATTCAATCTTTTTTCACATCTTCCCAAATAAATTTAACCTTGAAATATTTTGCAACAAAACATAATATTAACAAAATAGGAACTTCTAGTAAAGGTCCAAAAGTAGATGCAATTGCTTGCCTACTACCGTTACCATATAAAGAAATTGCAACGGCAATACTTAATTCGAAATTATTAGAAGCAGCAGTGAAACTTTGAGTTACAGTTGCACCATATTTGGCATTACAATTACTTGTCCATTTTTGTGGGTTTTCAGCTATTTCTTTTTCGCAACCACAAGATTTTTCACTTAATTCATCTGATTGAGTATCAGAAACAATTGATTCTTTGTCAATTATTCTATATTTTGAAGTGAACCATCTAGTAAAATAAAATGTCATAAAAAAAGTCAATGGGAAATATATAACTAATGGAACAAAACATCTAATAGAAGTACCAATTTCATCAATGAATGAATCACCTTTTTCAATAAATATAACAATAATAGTATATAATAAACCTAATAAAGCAAATGGACTTACAATAGGTATAACTTTAGATTCATAAACTTTTAAACCTATAATATAAACACCAACTAATCTAAAAATTAAACCAATAGCTAATGGTACACCAAGAAAAAATGCAACACTTTGAGCTACAGCAGTATAAGTAATACCAGCGTTTATACTTTCATCATAATGACCAGTAATTACATAACATAAAAAGATTTGATAAGGTGCATATAATACGATTTGTAATAAACTATTAATTAATACAATTACTGCACATAAAGTATTATCACCATCAGCAATTTCATTCCAAAGAAGAACCATAGCAATACATCTAGCTAATCCAATCATAATGATACCTTCTCTATACTCCTTTTGATCAAATAATGTTAACCAAGCTAATCCAAACATAATTAATGGACAAATAATCCAATTAAGTACTAATGATAGTAATATTGGTTGTAAATATAATTTCAGATTGAAAAATCCTTTAAAATTTTCCCATTCAACTTTACATAATGGTGGAACCATCATTACAATCAATCCAATAGCTAATGGGAATGATACATTTAATATCGTGGCTTTATTAAAAGCTTCTCTTGATGAAGGTACATAAACTGATAAAACAATCCCTAAAACTATAGAACAGACAATTAATAAAGGTAATAATTTATCTAGTAATGATAAATCGTGATATACCGCTAGAATATTATCAGAGACCTTCAATCTAGGAAATCTTGATTTGGTCATTTATACTGTTAATAAGCAAAAAAAATATATTCAAAAGTAAATGTGCATTGATTAAGTAACCTGTTTGAGATGGGGCCAAGAAAATGAAAACTCACACAAGTATAGAAAAGAAAAAGAAAAGACCTATGTTAAAGAGCTTACTAATAAACTAACACGTTTAACTAACTTTTCTAACTCTAGTTCTAACTTTAATGTTACAATTTTTAATAAATGTTGTATTTGTAGCAGTGACATCTTTATGTTGTTCTTTAAAATGTCTGAAATAACTTAATAATCCATTTTGTTTATTATTCCAACAATTAACTTCAATAATTTCAAAACATTTAGGACATCTTAAAGCCATAACTCTTCTTTTTCTAGATGAATTAGGATCTCCATCTTTGGAATGAAGGTACCAACCTGGATTCATACCTTCTGGCACTATATAATTATTAGAATAAATTCCATGTTCCAATGTTAAATGAGATAAATAACTTGAATTTTTAAATGGTAAGAATCTAATTTGTCTACAATAAGGACAGAGTCCACTTTTACTACTACCTACCAATTTTCCTGACTCATCTAATTCGTATCTATAGTATTGTGGCTCATATGGGTTATCAACATCATATTCATCTGATTCTTTATAAATTATATTGTCAATAGCTTCTTCTATTTCTGTGATGCGTCTATCATATCTAATTCTTTGACTTGGACCACTAATACTTGATCTTTGAGTATAATCAATATGAATTATTTCACGATAATCATTTATAAAGTCTGAATTATTAAATTGTGGATCGGAAGCCATATTCATTAATCTATTATCTAAAATTGGTTTATTAGTTAATGTACCTTCATAATCACCATAATCAATAATTATTGTTAAACACTGAACATTTGAAATCCCCAAAGAAATTGGGAATGGCCCTTTTCTTATAGTAAATCTTTCATAGACTGCTTGATGTAATTTTTCTTGTGGTATATAACTTTCTTGTGGTCCAGACATTTCTTGATGAAAATTTTCATATTTAACTATAGCGTTTGAACCTTTTGGCATTTCAAGATTTATTGGAGTGGTAGAAGTAGTAGCATCGGACTTGATACTACTATCTGAAGCTTTCCTTTTATGAATAATAGGTTTTTCATACAAAAATGGATCAAGATCGTTTTTTTTCACCAAATTAACATTAAATGGACTATTTGAATCTAAAGGTGAAGGGTCTTTCTTTGGTGAATTTTTCAAAATCTTGGACTTGTCTTCAATTTGTTTTTTCTCTTTTGATAAATTACTTAAAGTGTATTCATTTTTACCATATTGAGGAATTACTGGAAACATGTCATTGAATCCATCAGTATTATCATAAACATTCAATAAATCATCGGTATTATAGTCAAACAGAAGGTCAAAGTCTAATTCAAAACTACTATCAACGTTAATCAGATTATCTATAGAAGTATCTCCATTCGAATTACGAATGGCATTTTCCCATATGTAATCATAGGCACTATATTCCATTATTTCTTTCTGAATTAAATCTAGCAAAATATATAATAGATAACAATCTAAGATATAGATAAGAAAATGGATTACTTGAAGCGAAATCTAAACATACAAAAATGATATGATCCACAAAGATTCATCTTTTAACGTTATGTTGCAAAAAGAAAAAAAAAGCGATTAGAATTTCCTATACTGGAATAAAGCTGCACCAGTTGCAAATTAATATTTAAAATCACCTAACTTCCGCTCAAAACTCAATCTGAAGGAAGCAATAACAATAAATGAGTGATCACATAGTCATAGGCTCGCGGACTAATAGATATTAATTAAGAAAAGGGTAATTTCTTTGGATATGTTTTTTTATTGTCTATCCCCACCAAATATACTCTATCTCATTAATTTAGTTTTCTCCCGCAGCCAATCTGAAAATTTTTTTTAAAAATTTGTAAGCGATAATTTTATAAAATGATATCTAAACAATCATTAGCTATTATAATTTTATATATTGCATTAGGTGGTAGAATAACCTTTGTTATAGCTGGAGGGATTTTTTATTTGATAAGAAATAAGAATGAAGAATCCAAAAATTTTAAAAACTTACAAGAAAAAAAGAAGGCATCACCAATCTATGCTATAGATTTTACATCTACTTCATTTGCACCTTCTAAAACTAGTGAAATACCTCAGAAGACTGCAGCAGTACCTTTAAGAAGAGGAAGGAAAAGAAATGCTTTGAAAAATGGACCTAAAATTATTAAAGCTTCTAAACCAATAACTCAAATTAATGAACCTGTATTAACTGAAAATGCTGTAAGTTTAATAGAATCACAAATTTATATTTTTTATACTACATTAACAGGATCATCTCAAAGAGTTGCTAAAGCTTTATATGAAAAATTGGAAAATTTACAGGATTTAAAAGATAAACCTAAATTATTAAGTCTTGATGATGATGTCGATGATTTAGAAGAATACTTTTTAAAAGTTCCTAAAAATGATAAGAAAAATATTTATTTATTAGTTTTACCTTCTTATGAAACAGATTCTCCAATAGATTATTTTTTGGAACATTTAAAAGATACTTATCAAGATTTTAGAGTTGATAAATATCCTTTAAGAGATTTATTAGGTTTTGCAGTTTTAGGTTTAGGAGATTCTGAATCTTGGTCAGGTGAAAAATTTTGTTATCAATCTAAATTAGCTGATAAATGGCTTGCTAAACTAGGAGGTAGAAGAATTTATCCTAGGGGTGAAGTTTGTATGAAATATGAAGGAGAACCAAAATCTAATGAATGGATTCAAAATTTTGCTACTTTATTAAATGATAATGAACCATTTTATCTTGATGATGAAGTTGATGATAGTGATAAAGAAGATGGAAGTGACGGAACTGATGAAACTGATGAAACTTTAGTTGATGTTGAAGATATGGGTGATATAATAAGAAAAGAAGGAACCAATGGTTTAACAAATAGTGGATTAGAAACTAAAGAAATGGTTGCTAAAAATTCACCAACTTTTAATTCATTAACTAAACAAGGTTATACTATTGTTGGGTCACATTCAGGTGTTAAGATCTGTAGATGGACTAAATCTGCTTTAAGAGGTAGAGGTTCATGTTATAAATTTGCATTTTATGGTATTAGATCTCATTTATGTATGGAAACAACTCCTTCATTAGCATGTTCAAACAAATGCGTTTTCTGTTGGAGACATGGAACAAATCCAGTTGCTAAACTGAATTGGAGATGGGTTTTAGATCCACCTGAAAAAGTCATGGAAGGTGCATTGAAAGGGCATTATCAAAAAATTAAACAAATGAGAGGTATTCCAGGTATTCAAATGGATAGATTTCAAGAAGCTTTTACAGTTAAACATTGTGCATTATCTTTAGTTGGAGAACCAATTTTTTATCCATACATTAATGAATTTGTTGGAATGTTACATGATCAACATATATCTTCATTTTTAGTTTGTAATGCTCAACATCCACAACAATTGGCTCAATTAAATAAGGTAACTCAATTATATGTTAGTATTGATGCACCAACTAGAACAGATTTAAGAAAAGTTGATCGTCCATTAAATAGTGATTTCTGGGAAAGATTAATGTCATGTTTAGATATCTTAAGAACAACACAAAGTCATCAACGTACTGTTTTTAGATTAACTTTAGTTAAAGGATTTAACATGGATGAAATTAAAGGTTATGCTGATATGGTTATTAAAGCTCAACCATCACAAATAGAAGTTAAAGGTGCTACATTCTGTGGATCTTCAACAGGTAATGGTAATCCATTAACTATGCAAAATATCCCATTCTATGAAGAATGTAAGAATTTTGTCATTAATTTAACTAATGAATTAAAATCAAGAGGTTATAATTATGATATTGCTGCTGAACATGCTCATTCATGTTGTATATTAATCGCTCATGATAAATTTAAAATTAATGGTGAATGGCATACTCATATTGATTATCCAAGATTTTTTGAATTATTAGAAAGTGGTGAAGAATTTAATGATTTAGATTATGTTAAAAAGACTCCTGAATGGGCAGTTTGGGGATCTCAAGAAGCTGGATTTTTCCCAGAAGATACTAAATTTGATAGAAAAGCTGAAAAATTAAAAAAGAAACAAGAAAGAGAAGAACAACAAAAAAAAATTCTTGAACAATCTGCTACTATTTAATAATTTTATGTATATATATATATTTTTTCTAATTAATGAATTAAATGGCATTAATGAACTAAATGACACTTACACTGTATATGCGAAATTTGTAAAAAATAATTAAATCTAAGTGTTTTTTTGCAGCATCTTTTAAATATCAATAACGCGAAAAAAGATTTCATTGGTAACCTGTCTTCTTTTATAATGACTCTGACCAAAAAAAAGATTGCATTTATTCACCCTGATCTTGGAATTGGTGGTGCTGAAAGGTTAGTCGTGGATGCAGCTATTGGATTACAAGAGTTAAATAATGAAATTATGATCTATACTTCACACTGTGACAAATCACATTGTTTTGAGGAGGTTTCAAGTGGGTTACTTAATGTTAAAGTATATGGAGATTTCTTACCAACTAATATTTTGAAAAAATTCCATATACTATTCGCCATATTGAGACAATTTTATTTGACATTGAAGTTAATTTTCACTGGAGAAATTGAAGATTATGATTATTTCATAATTGATCAATTATCATTCTGTATCCCAATTTTAATACTTTTTAAAAAACCTGAAACAAAAATATTATTTTATTGTCATTTCCCAGATCAATTATTATCCCAACCAAAAGGATTATTGAAAAAACTTTATAGAGTACCTTTTGATTTGATTGAAGAATATTCCACTGGATTGAGTGATAGAGTAATCGTTAATTCCAATTTCACAAAGGGTATTTTCAATAATACTTTCAATCATTTAAAGGGAGTAGATGCAGAAGTCATATATCCATGTGTTGATTTGAATCAAGGAATTATCGAAACTGAAGAAGATTCTTTAGCGGAAAAAGAAGTTAAAGAATTTATGAAATCAAATAAATTTTTCATCTCTATTAATAGATTTGAAAGAAAGAAAAATATCGATTTAGCAATCAAATCCTTTAGTCTTTTGAAAGAAAGATTAATTAAAGACGGTGTAACTGAAATTCCAAAATTGGTAGTAGCAGGAGGTTTTGATTCCCGTGTTGCAGAAAATGTTGAATATTTAAGAGAATTATCCCAATTATGTGATAGTTTGAATTTGAAAAATTTTGAAATAAGAGGTAAATTACTAATATTTCCACCTTCTACAGATGTTCTTTTTTTACCTTCAATAAAATCATCCATTAAAAAAGCATTAATTAAACAAAGTGATTTGTTATTATATACCCCAAGAAACGAACATTTTGGAATTGTTCCAGTAGAAAGTATGTTATTTAAAACACCTGTATTAGGACCTAACAATGGAGGACCTATTGAATCAATTGTGAATTATGACGATTCCAAAGAAGAATCCACAGGATTTACCGTTGAGTTAAACGAAGTTCAATGGTCAGAAAAATTGTACGATTATTATGTTAAATTTGACAATGAATTGAAAACAAGAATGGGTAATAATGGTTTCAAAATTGTTTTAAAGAAATTTCTGAGACAACAAATGAGTGAATCATTTTTGGTAAATTTACTTGATATTAAAGATAAAGATAAAGGTATTATAATAAAGATTATTCAAAAGTTTATCAATTTGAGATTTATTTTATTAGTTGTGTTGTTGAGTTCAATCATTATTAGATATGTCAAGTGATTTAGAAATATATATAGTACAGTTTATATACAAGAGATAGACTAAGATTTCGTTATAGGTTCGACTTCTTGAAACATTGCTTTAAAAGATTTCCAGAAATTCATTTTTGCTACTGGCCGTTGTCTAACGGGAGGTGCTTCACCAGGGAATAAGTTTAATAAACCACTTGATGTTTTAAGAGGTGGAGTTTTCAAAGGAGACTCCTCTTCAGGATTATTTTTCCTTGCTCTATCAAACAGTTCATTAATTTCTGCTTCTAATAATAATTTCATCTTATGTAAGTGTGTAGATGGGGATTGTAAATTATAGTTCCTAATTGAATTATTGATGAGTTTAAGTTTTTCAATTATATAAGCATTATTATCATGTTTGAACTTATACTTAATTTTATTAATTTGATCAGAATTTAAGGATTCCTTATCGGTTGGGAAATACTTGTAGAATAATTTATCGATATCTCTTCTAAAATTCATTATCTCCCTTACTATATTCTGTTGATTTTCTATCCAAGGTGGTAGAACATCTTGCTTATTTAATATCTGATTCATAAAGTAATTTGAATCTTGAGAATTTTTCAAATGATTCATATCCAAAGGTTTACCTCTTACAGAATCCATAGATTGATCATCGAATTTCCCAGTGCTGTTATTGATTTTTGAATTAATCTTGGAATCCGCAATAGAATTAATTAATCCTAATGTTACGTTAGGATTGTTAGAATTAATTAACATAGTTGGACCTATAAATCTTTCTTTATACAATTCTCTAAAATTATCTCCTGGTTTAGTTTGAGAACCATGCAACTTATAGTCAAGACTCGATTCTTTAGCATGTGTTAATCTTAAAGATTTGTTCAATTTTTTGGGTTTAGGTTTCAGATCAAGAATTATTCTTAAATTTGAATCATTTTGTGATTCTTTACCAGACCAAGGAGAACTATTCACTAAATTTGCAGCATGTTTATTATATTTAAGCAAATTTTCCAGTTTTAAATAAGCTAATTCATTCTGATGCTTATACTTAAAAGAACCATCAGTTATTTTATCTTGAATATTCTTATTAAGAATTGATTTGTTAGTTGAAGATAATTGTTCTTCTAAAATTTGATTGAACCGTTCAGCTAAGGCTGAATTTTCATTTTTATGATTAGTAGAATTCAATCTGGTGATAACTTTCCCTACAGGAAATTTGTTAGGAATGTACCCTTTCAAGAACATGTTATCATCTTTAATATAGAGGCGAAATCTTTATAAATTTGTCGCATTTATTGCCTTACACAGTTTTTTTACACGAACTACAAAAGCTCAACTTTTGCTAATAATACAAAAGAACAAACACCCAATCTTGTTCTTTATTCTATAAATCCCAGTTTGATAGGTTAGTAAGCTTTTTCAATCTACCAAATACATTTTCTTGTCACTCATTTTATTTTTCTTTTTTTTTTTCAATCTCTTTCATACTTCTATCAGTAATAATATGCAAAAATCTACAAAGCATAAAATACCAAAATCCCAGAACCGAATACCATAGTTAATAAGAAAATAAGTTTCAAGAAAAACCAGAAAACATCCTCTCTTTTACCACCAGCAGTTTGAATTAGTTGATTTTCTAAATCTACATCATTCATTAATTTTATTTTACTTTTTGGGATTTTTGGTTCACGATCATAATTAGTATCATCAGAATTAACTGAAGAAACAGAATATGAATAATTTCTTTTAATATTTAAATCACTTGGATTAACTTGACTTGTAGATCTGGATCTTGAGTTTATAGAGTTCAAATCTAATTCTTGATTGGTTTTAATAGTTGGTAATGTCGATACATTAGATGACTTTCTTGAAGGCATGGATGGTTTATTGTTTGAATTATTTGTATTTCCATTCATATTCTCATAGTCTTCCTTAAAATAAATGATTTTATTTCATTTTCAAGACCATGGGGTTCTATATAAATAAGTGGGTCATACGTGCACATACCAACGGAATAACGTACCTTTTTTGGGCATTGCCGTACAATTTATTGGAAAGGCTATGATTTCCGCCTCAATATTTATTCCTAATTTAGATTAAAACCAAAAAAAAAAAAAAAAAATAAAGCTTTTGTTCCATATGGCTGTGATAGAACGTCACAATAGTCTCCTGATGATACGCTATTTAAAATTAGAAAGGTATAAATCTTAAAGAGGTTGGCAGGAGTTCGGTAACATCTACGAATATTTTAACTGCAATATATTCGGAATACTTAAAAATGTGTTCATCAGCAATGATTGCTGTTGAGATCTCTGTATCTGCCGAATGATTTCGGAGGATTTGAGAAATATTTGAGTAGATATCAATTTTTATTGAGCACGCCTAATTATTTTAAATTGAAGGGTTCCCCTCGAAAAAAGTATATGCCAAGTATGTCACCAATAATTTGGGTCCGATGTTGACATACAATTATTGTTTACCGTGCAGTGGTTATTGTTTTTAAACTTTATTCTATATATATACACACATGCGTTTATTGATGTCCCTTGTATTCTCCACTACTTTTAAGGGCACAAATTTTATACTACATGAAACGGGCGTGTGCAAAGGGTTATATCTTTTTTTTTTTTTGGTGTCTTTTTCTCGTTCCTTGAGATTGATTTTTAACACCGATTCTAAATCATGCTCGCCTGCCTTTAATTTTTTTCTCATATACATTTTCTCTCCATTCGACACGACCTTCTTTTGATTTTGCTCACTTTTCACTTTGTTCAACTTTGATATCCCTGATAAATAAATAACTATGTGGATTTTTGAATGGTGTATGTAAGAATAGGAAACTAAAGGCCACCAAAAAGTTTTTGATATCATCTCAAGGAATCTTTAGAGACGATAATTTATATATTTAAGGAATTTAATTTGTTGGATTCTGACGTGTTTTAATAACTTTGATCAGAAACCTCGGCAAACTTAATTGATAAATCTGAATTGGGGTTATATATTGTCTATAAAAATGAATTATTTACTAACTTATTCAAATAGTCCAAGATGTTTTATCTTCATTAGGTTTATGGAATAAACATGCCAAATTATTATTTTTAGGTTTAGATAATGCAGGTAAAACTACCTTATTACATATGTTAAAAAATGATAGATTAGCTACTTTACAACCAACTTTACATCCAACTTCTGAAGAATTGGCTATAGGTACTGTTAGATTCACCACTTTTGATTTAGGTGGACATCAACAAGCTAGAAGATTATGGAAAGATTATTTCCCTGAAGTTAATGGTATTGTATTTTTAGTTGATGCTGCTGATCCTGAAAGATTAGCTGAATCAAGAGCTGAATTAGAATCTTTATTCAAAATTGAAGAATTATCTAGCGTACCTTTCTTAATCTTAGGTAATAAAATTGATTCTCATAATGCAGTTGGTGAAATGGATTTAAAATCTGCTTTAGGTTTATATAATACTACTGGTAAAGATACAGGTAAATTACCTGAAGGTCAAAGACCAATTGAAGTTTTCATGTGTTCTGTTGTTATGAGACTGGGTTACGGTGAAGGTTTCAAATGGTTATCCCAATATATTTAGTCATAATACAATATAAATTGTAATAATATAATTCTTATTGGTATCCTTGACACGACTTTTGAATCTTTGCTCTCTCATTAATTTTTCCCCGGTATCAAATTTTTTCCTGTACTCATCAAGTCTCATTTTTTAAGCTCTTCTCATTTTAGATTATTAAGCAAATTAACTATTAAAATGAATAAAGGTTCTATTCACCCAGAACCAAAAAAATTTAAAATCCCAAAAGGTCCTAAACCTATTCACCATAAAAACAAAAATACTATTGGGTTAGGTAGATCTATTGCAAATCAAAGACGTCTAGAAAATGAAATCGAAATTTTACCAGATGGTGAGATGAGATTTACCACTGATAAAAGAGAAGCTGATTATGTTAAATTACAATCTGTTACTCAAGAAAATGCATTAGATGAATTTTTAAATACTGCCCAATTAGCTGATACTGATTTCTCCGCCGATAAAAATCAACAAATCAAAATTATTAAAGTTGGAAATACTTCTATTGTAAATCAAAATGGTTTATTATCACCAGAAGAAATGGAACAAATGAGAGTTAAACATCAAATTTTTGAAAATGAATTAATTATTCCTAGAAGACCAAAATGGCTGAAAGATCAATCCAAAATTCAAATAGAACGTCAAGAAAATTTATCATTTTTAAATTGGAGAAGAGATTTAGCTAAATTAACTGAAAATAATGAATTAATTTTAACTCCATTTGAAAGAAATATTGAAGTTTGGCGTCAATTATGGAGAGTTGTTGAAAGATCTGATTTAGTTGTTCAAATTGTTGATGCAAGAAATCCTTTATTATTTAGATCTGTTGATTTGGAAAGTTATGTTAATGATTTAAGTCAACCTAAAGAAAATAAATCTAAAGTCAATTTATTATTAGTTAATAAATCAGATTTATTAACCAGAAAGCAGAGAATTGAATGGGCAAAGTATTTCTTAGAACAAAAAATTAATTTTGTATTCTTTTCTGCTGCAAGAGCTAATGAATTATTAGAAAGGGAAAATCAAGAAATTGATGATGAGTTGAACCATTATGATAATGAAGAAGAAGATGAAGATAATGAAATTATTAATGAAGATGGTATCGATAAAGATTTATTATCAAAAATCAGAATCTTGAAGATTGATGAATTAGAACAATTATTTATTAATAAAGCTCCAAAATTTGAAATTGATCCTAAATTCCCTGATAGAAAAATTCAAATTGGGTTAGTTGGGTACCCAAATGTTGGTAAATCATCAACAATTAATGCATTAGTTGGTTCGAAGAAAGTTTCTGTTTCTTCAACTCCAGGTAAAACAAAACATTTCCAAACTATTCATTTATCACCAGATATTTTATTATGTGATTGTCCAGGTTTAGTTTTCCCAAATTTTGCTTATACTAATGGTGATTTAGTTTGTAATGGGGTATTACCAATTGATCAATTAAGAGAACATATTCCACCTACTTCTATTGTTTGTCAAAGAATTCCAAAGTATTATCTTGAAGCTATTTATGGTATTCATGTTAATATTAAAAAAGTAGAAGATGGTGGTAATGGTGAATATCCAACAGCTCATGAATTATTAAATGCATACGCTAGATCAAGAGGTTATATGACTCAAGGGTTTGGTAGTGCAGATGAACCAAGGGCAGCTAGATATATTTTAAAAGATTATATTAATGGTAAATTATTATTCATTAATCCACCACCTAAAAGGGTTAATGATAAAGAATGGACTATTCCATCAGTTTCAGAACAAAGAGAATTTAATAAAGAATTATATACTTTAAAAGGGTTACCAGAAAGTAGACAACAACAAATTAGACAAGCTATGTTAAGTAAGAATATTAAGTCCGATAATTTTGATTTAGCAAAAGATTTAAGTAAATTGAATTTTTCAATGCACGTTGGTGAAAATGATAAAGTTGATGAAATACCTACTACCAAATTTTATGGTGGTAAACAAGCTCAATTAGAAAGTGCAGGTGATGATTTAGATAGAGAATTTTTCGATATGAATAATGTTAAGGGTAATGTTTCAAATCCGTTCCATAAACAAGAAACTGGTAATGGTAAAAAGAAACATAATAAAAAGAACAAGAAATCTCAAAAAAAAACTAGAATAGTAAACAACTGATAAGATAGATTCAACTATTATTGTTTACATAATGCATCATCTTATGTATATATCTCCCGTATTTTAATGACTCATAATACATTAGTTTAGTTATATCCGCGATTTACAGTCATAATTCTCTTCCAGATTCGACTTTTCTCCGTGCTGACACATTTTTAGAGTCATTTACGATAAAATACTTCGTTAAATAAACTACCTAAAAATGACACATATTCTTATTAGTAACAATCTATTCTCTTTCGGGTAAATCCCAGAAGGCCTTCACCGTCAGTTTTTTTCTTTTTGTTGCAAATTTTTGTTTCAGGCTATGGAGTTTACAACTAATGCAATAGAAAGAAGTTTAAGCTACAACTATATAAATTCAATCCTTTTCCTCTTATTGATGTTTTATCTTCACTGACAAATCATGAAATTTCAAAACTTATTAGTTATATTTACCGTCTTCACCTTATGCTTTTCTTTAAAAGTAAGGCAAACTCAAGGAAATGTTGATCCTGATACGGGGAGAGTAAAACCAAACAGCCCAATTCCAGCAATTCATAGTAACTTGAGTTTGAGTTCTTCATCTGAAATAATTGCAAAAAATAATTCATCATCGGAAGAATCTTCTGGGGTAACTGTTGGTACAAATTCCTTGCTCCTAATCATTGGCACAATAATATATTCTTTATTTTAATGAACAATAAATATTATGCTAAATGCTTACGAACACAATTATGTTATTCTAAAAATTTATCATCTATATAGTTTAATAGTTTTTATAATGCTTTTTAATATAGAGATAACATTAGAAAATTCAACCAGAGCATTCGCATCTCTAAAGAAAACTAGTAAATTAATTTTTCAATTATAATATCTTATTATATTACTATAGAAGGAAGATATTTAAGATTAGTATAATCTGAAAGATGGACCCATAGTTGATTTAATAACTAAGGAACCAACATTTTGCCAATGTTTCTTTAATAAAGAAACTAAGAAATTGGTAGACATTAAGATTTGGTTGACTAAGTCATCTTCAGACATTTCAACGTTACCAACAGCAACAGCTAAACATAAGACTTTCTTTAATTGAAATTTGATGGTGGATTTAACATCAGTGATTTTAGAGTATAAGTCATCGGAGTGAGAAACTGGAGTTGGGAATTTACCAGCTTTAGATAATTGAGGACCTAATAATCTTGGAACTTGTTTAATTAAAACTTCAGAAGCAATGAAAGCATGGTATTTCTTAGCTAATTTTTTAATTAATTTTTTGTTCTTGTTTAATTTCTTTAAGTCATCAACGGACATAGCGTCAACACCAACGGATTTAGCTCTATCGACATCGAAAGCATCACCAAAAATACAGATGGTCATGTTTGGTCTTGGAACAATTGGTAATCTTAAAGCACCAGAGAAACGTTTATCTCTTTGAGGATCATAGTTTTTTAAACCAACTTGTAATTCAACAGTTTCTAAAAAGTTTCTCTTTTTAGTTTCGTTGGAGTGTTCTAATAACTTTTTAACGTTTTCACGGACGTGAGATGAAGTGATTTTAGACATCTTTCAATATTATATTCGTCTCCCAAAGTATTTGGTAAATAAAACTGATTCGACGAGGATGAAAAGAAAGAAAATTTATAAGGGAAAAATTTCTAGTAAGATGAGCAGCGGGAAGCGAGAGACGATTCTCATGAAAAAAAAAAAAAAAAAAGCTACAACACGTGAGAAGCACATCTTATTAGGGCGGAAGCCCTTTTGGATACGCGCTTCATAGTGTTAAAGAATATCTCTTATCAATAAGCGAGTGACATGTTGAAATTGTGTGGGGGAATACGATGGTTGTCATATTCTAGACCATTTTCAGCCAGATTTGTAGAGGTGAAGGGGAAACTCAAAAAGCCTGGATCAAAAAAGACCCGACAACAAAAGATCGATGAAACTAACCTGGCAATACTGAGTAAACTTTATCACATAGATCATGAATTTAAGATATTTAATAAAGGAATTACTAAAGTGTTAGATTTAGGATTTGTTCCTGGAAATTGGTTGGAATTTTCGAAGTTTCGTTTATGTCAAGTTCATAACTTGGATGATACTAATTTTAATTCTAAATGCTATTTAGTAGGTTTTGATATACTATTTGGAACCCCACCATTCGGTACATCTTCAATTCAAGGGAATATCTTTTCTAATCATGCACACAAAACGATCAAGAATCATTTCAAAGAATTCGAACTACGTAAAGTCTTAGAGAAAAAGCCATTTCAGAGGCCCGACTTCCAAAATTCTTATTTTGTCAAGGAACAATCTGATGTTCTTATTGAGAAAGAAGCTGCTGCATTAGACAAGAGTTTTAATAATTTATCTATCAAAAATCCCCATGATTTAGATTATAAACCCCAATTGATTTTAAGTGATTTAGCCGCTCCATTCCTTCAAGATAAAGGTTTTTACAATAATACGAATTCAAGGCCATATTTTAGGTTTTCTTCTCATGAAACTTTAAGGCAACCTATTATAAATAAATTAAAATCTTCAATTGATATGGCCGATGCATCATTAATCTTGGCTTGTGAATTATTACAAAAGTCAGGTACTTTACTTTTAAGGCTACCAAGAGTTGATCTCGAAGATCCAGAATTGGAATTATTAAAATCAAGATTGGGGAAAGTATTTGAAGAAATTATTCAATGGAGTTGGAAACAAGATCAATTTGATAATGATTTATTGATAGATGAAATTTTCCTTATTTGCAAAGACAAAAAAGATGATTTTATCGATAAAAAAGAAGTTTTTAAGAAATAACCTGTAATATAGTTCCAATTTAAATTTTTATGTATTTATATTTATATTTTTATATATATATATATATTGTAAAATAGTGTTAACAAACATTACTTTTTCTTTTCTTGTATTTAAATTTTTATCATTCTCTCCTAATTTCTTAAAATCTTGAAAACATTTTGTTTTAGAAATAAATCATTATGCTTCAATTTCCGTAGAAGCTTCTTCATTTTGTCCGTTAGGTTCTGATCCATCGAGATCAATCAAACTTCCAGTTGGTTGATCATTAGTTCCATTTTGTAAATCAATATTATTAAAATCAGAAATTAACCTATCACTTATTTTTGATTTATTAACCGAATCTAATTTTGATTTCCATGATTCAATTGCTCTAGAAATTTCATCTTTACTATCATAATTAGCACCCAAGAATGCTGCTTCAGGGAATTTTTCACTTTTAATTAATAAACTCACACATTTATCTTTATTACCAGTTAACCACCAAGCTTGCCAAGCGATATTATATTTACCTTTAGCTTCACATTGTTCTGCTAATTTAATCAAATCTTTAGTATTATTTGATGAAGATAATAATAATAATAAAGATGAATAGTCATTAGCTAACCAAAAACAATCTTGAGCTAATTTAACTTTCCATTGATTTAAAGCTAAATCACCTAATTTTTTCCATTTTGATGAATTTGCTAATGCTGTTGATGGATTTTCTTCTTGATTAGTAAATAATAATTTATAAGCTTGTGATAAATCATTCTTTGTAAGACAAATTTGGAATTTAGAATCAAAATCTTGCGATAAAGAATATGACAATGATAAATATCCCAATTTTTCAAAAAATCTTGATAATTGATTTAATTCAGTTTTATTAAATCCTTTCAAATAATTTGAATATTCTTCGGAAATGTTTTCCATAGTAATAGTTGATAAATCTGGAATAGCCTCTTCAGTTTCTTCATCAATTTGTTCTTCAGTTGCAAATTGTTCTAAATCTCCTCTCATAACTAAAGTTTGTAATTCTAAAACTTCGGAATTAACAAACCATGAAACAACATTGAAAGATTTATCAATTAAATATAATTTACCTTCATTTCCTGCTTTATATCCTACGACATAATATTTATGATCAAAATGACCTAAATTTATGACTTCACCACCAACAAAATAGTTCAATCTATTGGTAGTTGCAGTGGTATAAACAAACACATCACCAATGAATTTACCAGATAAAATAGCTTCAGAAGTTGGTAAAGTATACAAGACATCAAATGAGGATTCAGCTCCTTCTTCAGGATCTAATTCATCATTATTGAGGGCCTCTTCGAAGATTTCATGGTTATAACTTAAGAAATAAGTTTCATCATTTTTCTTCGAAAGAGTTGCCGAATCAGAATTTCCTGTAGATGTAACAATTGCTAATAATTCACCATTATCTGACCAAACAACATCTTGAATGTCTTCATCAATATCAACTCTTCTAACTAATTTACCAGATTCCCAATCATAAAATGAAATACATCCTTCCAGTTTTATACCTAATAAATAACCAGTAAATATTTTATCAGCTTGATAAATTAAATCAATAGTGAAAGACTCTTGGAAATTTTTAAAGATTTTAACAGATAATGAACTTTCTCTAATAGCAAAAGAGCAATTATTTGAGAAATCATGGGAATTCCAACTAAAATCTAATGCCTTACCATAAGTTTTAGATCTCCAAGCTAATGCAGTATAAATGATATATTCACCATCACCACATACAGAAACATATCTGCCATTTGGACAATGTGATAAAGATTGAGGATAAATTTCAATTGAACCTAATTCTCTTTGTTGTAAAGGTAAATTTTCACCATCTTTTAAGCCATCAGTAATATTAGGTTTTAAAATTGATTGGAAAACATCTGAATTTTTAGCATAAATCAATTTGTTATTTGAGTCCATAGAATACAAAGGTTCTTCATTACCTAATTTAGCTATAACATAACCAGAATCACAACCTACTGCTATCAAATTAGATTTTGCCAATAAAGCAACACACCAAACTCTTTCTAAACTATAATTTATTGATTTTTCTAATTTAAAAGTATTCGAATTCCAAAATTTAACTGTACCATCTTCAGAACCAGAAACAATTAAAGGTAATTCAGGGTGGAAGATAGCAAATGAAACATTTGATAAATGACCTTCTAAAACGGCAACACAAGATTTAGTTTGATAATCCCAAATTTTAATAGTTTTATCATCAGAACAAGTAATTAAATATGGTTTATCAGATTGAGGGTAATAATCAGCAAAATTAGCACCTTTAGCATCATGAGCTACTAAAGTAAAATTTGGAACTGAAGAACCTAATGACCAAATCTTTACAGTTCTATCTAAACAAGCGGTAGCAAAAGTATTTGGATCTTTTGGATTAAAATTAACAGACATAATATAATGTTGATGACCTTCAAAAACTTGTTCTAATTTCCAATTGTTATCCCAATTCCATAATCTAACAGTTAAATCATCTGAACATGTTAAAATATATGGTTTACTTGGATGAACTGCAATACCTCTAATATAATCCGGGTGAGCTTCAAATTGGGTCACTTTTTCACCTGTGTTATAATTATAAACTCTAACATGGAAATCATCGGAACCTACTACTATCCAATTCTTTCTTGCAATAAATTTACCAGTTCTAACTGGCATTTCAGTTACTTGAATTGATTTAACTAATGAATTAGTAGCGTATGACCAGATTTCAACTTTCCCATTATATAAAGTAGTTAAAACCCAAGGTTCTGATGGATGGAAATCCATCCCCTTGACTCTTTCTGAACGTGTAGAGAATTGTTTTACTACGTCCAATTTCATATTTAAATGATTTAAAAGTGTGAAGTTACTTCTGTTGTTGTTAACACGCTGACGGGTTTTTTTGATTCCAACCAAAAATTCACTCTGAGTGCGCCACGACCCGCGAGGGTTTTTAAAATCCTTTTTTTTCGTTAGTTGGTTAATTATAATGGTTGCAAGAAATTCTTTATTAATTTATTTATCTCTAATTTGATATATATTATATTTAATTTACATTATAATAATTTCAAAAAATACTTTCAAGACCACTTCTCTTTTTTTCTCTATATTTTCTTTCTAAAGAATCCAATTCTTGAGTATATTTTACCCATTTTGTTACAAAAGTCTTATTTGAAAATTTATCAACAATTTTTGTTGCATTTTGTCTCATGGTTTGTAAATTGGAATCAGAAATCAATTGTGGATTTTCAATTATAAATTTATTCAATAATTGACTTAAACTTGGATATTCAATTGTTTTGGAATCATCTAAAGGATTTTTAAAAGTTAATAAATTTGAATCATTTGACTGTAAGTTTGGATCAAAATCTGGATCAATTTCACTTTTAAAGAAGAATCCACAATCACTATACCAACTATCAGTAAATTCCCCATTAACATTAGTTACAATATCCAATAAAGGACCAGCAGAGGCGTGAACAACTGGGATAACACCTTTTGTCAAATATTCTACAACTCCAATACCAAAATGTTCATTCCACATTGAATTTAAACCATATTTGACTTTAGAAAGTTGTTCAAGTACTTCATCATATGAACAGTCAATAATGAATTGTATAAAGTCTTGAATTTCCAATTCTTTAACTGATTGTTGAATTTCTTGAAGCGTCTCAGTATCATCATCAGTTCTACAAGATCCAAGAAATACTAATTTAGGTATATCTTTAATAGCAATTTTTTTTTCATTAGCTTTAATCAAAAATTTTTTATATTCTGATAAAATCAATTTATGTCTTTTTTCAGGTCTAAATTGTGCAATATAAATCATTTTATTTTCTCTTTTATTATCAAAATTTTCAACTTCTAATTCATCACCGCATGGAGGATATAAGATATTAACAGATGCACCTAAGCGTTCATTAAATGACCAAATAGATTTCATATGGTTAAATGCCCAAGTACCATTAGCTACGGTGATATCAACTAAAGAACCAAGGAAAACATAAAAATAATACAATCCTGTCCAATAACATAATTTAAATAACTGAACAAAATCTCCAATACTTAATGTAAATTTCTTTAATTCTGAAAAATTAAATGATTTGAATTTCAATTTATTAAACATATCTTGTTGAATTATTGGATAATGAACATAAGCTATAATAGGGATTTTTAAAATATTATTGGCAAAATAATAACTTCCTGGTAATCCCATTGTATCAACCCAAATATCAGGAGATAATTCAAAAAATGCTTCTAAAGTTAATAAAGAAGTACCAAAAAGTTGACCAATTAAAGTAAAATATTTCCAATGATTATTATCAATTAATTTACCAAATTTTCTTAAATAAATAAATACAATTCTTCTTTTATCATTAAATTGAATTTTAAATTTTGATTCAGTTTTATCAAGAATTTTATTAGGTTCAACGTGATTAGTTGTATAAATGACTGCTATATTTCTATCACTAGCTAATAATGTTGCAGATACAGCTTGCCATAATACTTTTTCACCTCCACCACCATTATTAGCATAAGGATGGAAAAATCCATATAAAATCTTTCTCTTTGGATCATTAATGTTTCTATTTTTCATATTTTCCATAAAAAAATTATTTTCATTATCTTTATCTACAGGGTTTAGTTTAATTTTATTATTATTAAAATTATTATAATATGAAGGATTACTAGAAGCAGAAATTAATCTTTTCCTATAACTTGATCTTTTAAGTCCAACTGGGAAATAAATATGTTTTGGATAATCAATATTTTTTTGAATTCTTTCTACCCAACTATAAGTTGGAACAAGAAAGAACCTTGGTAATACCACAGAAATAATCTGAGTAATTGAATATAATATAATTGTACCTATGAATAATATTAGTATAAATAACATGCTACTTAGTTATTTTATATTATTAAAGAACCTGGAAAGAATTAAAGATTATTGAGAAAAAATTAAATTAATTGTATTAATATAACTGTTCTTGTGTTTTTTTTAAAAAAAATAGAAATCAGATAACACTTCCTCTTTTATATATAATTTTATTTTCTAAGTTGAATAATATTTCTTATCAGAGTACTAATTTGTTAAATTCTAATCGCCTCTATGGAATTTACCGTTGAGATAAAAGTATCTCGGAAGTCTCCATGAAAGTGCACCTGACAGCGCACATGACCAGCGGGTTAGGAGATAAATGCATAGACTAACGAGTGAAGTGACAATTGTCTCATTAACTAATCCGTGTTCTATTAACCTTCCTAATTGGGAATAATTAAATTATTTAACGCGTTAAAATAAAGAATAAAAAAATTTTATAAAAGTATTCTAATCCCTTTTTTTTTAAAGCAACCTAAAGTTTTGATATAAAAGTTGTTATATTCTTCATTTGTTGGATATTTTAAAATTTGGAGATTGTAAACGAAAGCTTTTCTCCAAACAAATAGAGAAACCATAGAAAATAATAGAGTGAAACTACTTTTGGAAAAATTATCTAGCATCTCAAGCATACAATTTTAAGACATCAATTTTCGACTTTTATGATGAATACTTTAAGAGAGTCCAATAAATCTCCTGTACTTTCTCCAAGTAATCCTAATGGAACTATTGGTTCCATTGATATGGATAATTCAGTAATTTCAAATTCGACCAATGAAACAAAAAATAAAACGCCTTTGAAAAAGGAAGAATTAGAAAAAATAGCTAAACAATTAAAGAAGAAATTATCCAAAGCTTCAATAACTGCAATGCAATCATCAAACTCAAATAATTCAAGTAATAAATCAAGTCCTTTAAAAAATTATATGGTTAATAAATTACCTCCATCAGGTTCTCCTAGCAAATATAATATATTATCATCATCTCCTAATCAATTATATTCACCAAATAATAAATCTCCAACTCAAATGAGAACTTCAGCTGCTGCTTCTTTATTATCCTCATCACCTATTAAACCAGATCTTGAAAATGATAACAATAATTTAAATGATTCTCCACTAAAAAGAAAATCAAATTCTCCATTAAAGAATCAACCAACAATGGTTTTACAACAAATAGGAACACCTGAAAAATCTTCAAATAATTCATTAAAACCATCTCCTCCATTATCAAGTCGTCAAGATTCTTCTAATGGTAATCAAGCTGGACAAGTTACACCTACCTTACCAAAAAGGCAATTAGCTACTAATAATACTAATAATTTATTAAGAACACCAACTCAACCTAAAGCAAATAATTATAATGATGATGAAGGTGCAGACTTATTAATGTATTTAGCTACATCACCTTCACCTGCAAAATCATATTTCCCAAATACTCCAAGACTTAATAATCAAATTGGACAACAAAATGAAAATTCTAATAATAATAGCAATTTTAATTCTTCTGGTCAAATTCAAACATCATCACAATTTTCAAATCATAAACATACATCATCAGCTTCATCATCAAATTCATTTATTGCTCCACCACCTCCTTTAACTCCAAAACGTCATATAAGTTCTCATTTAAATTCTAATAAAACTCCACAAAATAGGTTAACACCTTCTGTCAATTTATTTAGTAATGGATTAAACGGTAATAACCAACTTTCAGCATCAGGATTACCTTCTTCAGGTTTAGCTTTGACCCCAGCAGGATTTAATATGAATGATTACGTAAATTTCTTTACACCATCTCCAGGTGGTGCTAATTTAAGTAATAATGCTAGTAGATTTTTGAAAACTCCAGATTTTAATAACTTATTAAATCAAAGTAATTTAAATAATCAAAATGTTAATAATTCTTCAAGACAGAAAGTTGATGGTAAAATGATTAATTTTGATAAAGTTGGTTTATTTAAAGGTTCTGAACCTAAAGATTAATTCTCATTATTTTTTTCAAATGGTATCAAAGGCTTTCTAAGAATGGTAAAAGGGGTTCAATTCATGTATTATAATAGTAACAGTAAAATTTTTTCATTTCATTTAATTTCGATATAGTTCGTTTCGTCAAATATAATGCTTCAATATAAATGATTTTTGCAAGACTTTTTTTCTTTTTTTTTTGCAACTCAACTACTCTTTAAATTTTTGAAGCGAGCAAAAAATTTATATAATTAATAATGAGCTCAGAAGTAAAAGATCTTGAAGATAAAGTTAACGACATTTCCATAACCGAAGAAAAGGAAGAAGTTATCACTGCCGAAGGGGCAGAATCAGGTAGTGGAGATAAGAAGAAAAAGAAAAAGAAGAATAATAATAAAAAGAAAAAGAAATTAACATCTATCGACAACCTGTACCCTGAAGGAATATTCCCAGAAGGTCAATGGATGGAATATCCATTAGAAGTCAATAGTTATAGAGTTAGTGATGAAGAAAAAAGACATTTAGATAGACAAAGAGATAACGATTGGCAAAACTTTAGAAAAGCCGCTGAAATACATAGAAGAGTTCGTCATAAAACACAATCAAGTCTTAAACCAGGGATGACAATGACAGAAGTAGTTGATTTAGTTGAAAATTCAGTTAGAGCTTATAGTAATAATGAGCATACATTAAAATCGGGTATAGGTTTCCCAACAGGTGTATCATTAAATCATGTTGCAGCACATTATACACCAAATGCAGGTGATAAAACTGTTTTAAATTATGAAGATGTTATGAAAGTTGATATTGGTGTTCATGTTAATGGGAAAATCGTTGATTCAGCTTTTACATTTACTTTTGATAATAAATATGATAATTTATTAAATGCAGTTAAAGATGCAACAAATACAGGTATTAGAGAAGCAGGTATTGATGTTAGATTAAATGATATTGGTGAAGCAATTCAAGAAACAATGGAATCTTATGAGTTAGAGTTAGATGGTAAAACATATCCAATCAAATGTATCAAAAATTTGAATGGTCATAATATTTTCCCTTATTCAATTCATGGTGATAAATCAGTTCCAATTGTTCCAAATGGTGATATGACTAAAATGGAAGAAGGTGAAACTTTTGCAATTGAAACTTTTGGATCAACTGGTAACGGTTATGTTCTCTCAGAAGGTGAAGTTAGTCATTATTCTTTAAATCCAGATTCAAAAGATATTAATATCGCATCTGAAGGTGCTCGTAATTTAAAAGATGTTATTGAATCAAATTTTGGTACATTACCTTGGTGTAGAAGATATCTTGATAGACTTGGTCAAGAAAAATATTTATTAGCATTAAATCAATTAGTTAGAGCTGGTGTTGTTAATGATTATCCTCCATTGGTTGATATCAAAGGTTCATATACTGCTCAATTTGAACACACAATATTATTGCATCCTCATAAAAAAGAAGTTGTTAGTCGTGGGGATGATTATTAAGTTATATAACTTTTCAAATTAACTTAAATTAATTTTAAATTTAAAATCAATTTGAAAAATCAAATTTTACAGACTCCTATGATTTTTTTTTTCCTCTCTCTATTATTTTCGTTTTCTCGACCACCAATTTCATTGTTTGAAAAATCATAGCCAAATTTTCATGCTATATTCGCACAAGTTTTCATCAACTCATTTTTTACTCCTTTTTAACATTAGTTGTTATTTATAATCAATCTATCTGATCTCAAAATGGAAGTTCAACCGGACATCTTAGAATTTAAAGGTATGTATCACCATGAAATTATGAGTGTTTTTTCCTTAAAAAAAATTCTCTCAAATCTTTTTTGTTGTTTTGTAATACGTGACATCAATAACATAGATCTGACTTTACATCATTTTCTTTTAATTTTATTTTTTTTTTCACTTGACGTGATATCGAATAAAATAGAAATGAATTATGGCTATAATTTGAATTTTCAGTAAACACTAAATTTTAAGAATAATAACTAACTCAATTTTAGGCAACTTTCTTAAAGCTAATACTGAATACTTAACATTGACCAATACTTCTTCAGGACCTTTAGCTTTCAAAGTTAAAACCACTGCACCAAAGTTATATTGCGTTAGACCAAACGCCAGTATTATCCAACCAAATGAATCTATCAAAGTTTCTATCATCTTACAAGCTTTCAGTCAACCATTATCACCAGATTACAAATGTAAAGATAAATTTTTAATAGTTGCATTACCGAGTAAGGGAGATTCTGATGCAGCTAATGTCTCTGAATATTGGAATACTTTAGAAAAAGAAAACAAATCCAAATTAATTTCAAAAAAATTAAAAGTCAATTATGTTATTGAAGATTCTGCTGATGATACCAATTCTAATGCTGCCACCACTGGTGCAATTGATGAATCCGATAAAGTGATAGCTGATGAATCAGCTAAAGATTCTTCTGCTCAAACTGTTGGGTCTGCTGGTGCTGCCGGTGTTGTCGGAGGTGCTGCTGCCGGTGCTGCTGGTGCTGCCACTTCTGGTGCCACTTCTGGTGCTTCAACTGGTTCTTCTGCTAACATTGAAGAATCTAAAATTTCTCAAAGAAAAGATACTTCAAGCAAAGATTTAGATGCTTCTTATAATCAAATCAATAAATTATCTGAAAAATTAGATCAATCTGAAAGTTCCACAACTGAAAAAAAATCTGCTGGTACTGAAATTTCATCTAAAACCGATGAACCTTTTGGTGGTGTTTCTTTAGCTGGTACTGTAGTTTTAATGCTTCTTGCTTTCCTTATCGGGTGGTTAATTTTTTAATTTAAACATAAATAAGCAAGTTGTTATCTTATCATAATTATTATTTTAATATTTTATTATTATCATTAGCTGTTTCTAATCCTAGGTGTTTAGCCACTATCAAATGATTTTTGCGCTGTTTTGTATATGAAGTAATCATCCGTTTGTATAGATGTGTATATGTATGCGTATATATATTTTAGTTGTTATATAAATTATATCTAAAAATCATCTTCTAATCTTCTTAAAAGATAATCTATTTCAACTTTTTTAGTTAATGGAATAATATAATCTTCATATAATTTGGCGATAAGATGTGGATCAATTTTTGATTGCTTATTTTGACCAAATTTCATACTTGGGTCAACACCATAATTTTCTGCTTTAATAACCAATCTTTCCAAAATTTTATCTTCAACAGCTTTATTAGTAATAGAAGCTTCTATTGATTTAATATCTTTTTCTTTAATATATTTAATATAAGTTTCTTTGTCCATTTGAAATTTAACTTCAGCAACAAATTTTCCAAAATGAATTCTTCTTGAAATAGCTTGTAAACATTCTACATCACAAGTTGATACAGATCCAAGATTTTCCTTTTGATCACCTTCTTTACAAGAAACTTTTGGTACAATATCATTAACATAAAAAGCCTTTATTTCTTCATTAACATTAATTTCATCAGAATATTTAGCTAAAATTTTTGGATAATTTATTGGAGGTAAAATTGTTGGTAATAAATCATTTGGATAGAATGGAGTTTCATCTGGTGCTTCATACCTTCTAAGTTGAGAATGTGTTTTTTCAACTTGTAATAAAAACCAATCTAACATTGACCCCTCAAAGTTAGGTATAAATTTTCTAGGTTCATAAACTGAAGGTGAAGAATGAAATTGTGCTCTTTCAATTAAATCGAAAACAATAGTTTCTTCCATTCGAACTAAAGTTTGACGAATGTTGCTTAACTCAAGTACTGTTTCTGGTTTCATAAAATCCATAGTGACTAATCTCTTCTGATGGTTTCAATTTCCTGTCAAATATATCGCGAAATAAATTTCACTGGTTAGAATTGATGCATGTAATGCATTGTATGAGTGCGTAAAATTCCACTCATTAAGCAACAAGAAAAACGGCTTTAAATGTTGGTAATTGCAACTTTTTTTTAACCGAATATTATTATTTTTGGTTTTTATTTTCATTTCTTATCAATTTCCTTTTTAGCAAAATTAGTTAATAAATGAGCATCTTGCTCTTCCATTTCTTTTAGTTTTGAATCATCTTTAACATTTGATCTTCTATGCAAAAGTAATTTTCTTAATGTAGAGAATCTTGTATCAGGTTCACCATGTAAATTATAACTATTATTTAAATCCTGTAAGGATTTAAGATTATTCAAATGGATTTGATATTGTGCTTCTTTAGTTTTATCTAATGCTAACATGAATTGAATAGATGATGAAATTATCATTACAGCTATAACACCAACTAGGATTTTATATTTGTTTTTATCAAATTCTTCCTTTGTTGGTGGAGGTCTATCATACTTCATTTTATAATAATCCTCCCATGTACCAGCTTTCCAAAATTCTTCATCCCTATTGAACCCATACCTTGCTCTATGTGCATTTGCAGTTCTATAAGCATGGAATGTATTTGCTTGTGGGTTATATGATGACCAATCAGTAGTTTCATAAGTCTTGTAAGCTGCTTTCCTCCTTGGATCTTTTAATACTTCATATGCTTTTTGAATTGAATCAAACCGTTCACGTTTCCTCTCCAGTGTCATTAATTTATTTTTTTCGTCATATAATTCCAAATTATTAGAAATATCTGGGTGATAGATTTTGATAAACTTATTATACTTTGCTTTTATTGCTTTATTGAATTCAATAGTTGATAAATTGTAGTCATTTTTTTGTAAATTAAATATTTCTTGGGGTGAAGGATTCTTTGATTTAGGCCATTGATGTAGCCCATAGTTTTCATGAAACTCCAGTGCTTTACTTGATGTAGCATACAAGCAAGAACATTTAATCAATCCTTTACCTGGTTGCACATTCAATATCCTTGATGATCTATTTATATAAATCATTATGTTTCAAATAAGGATAAGATCGGAATTTCGCAATTGAAAGTTTACGTGAGATTATTTGACACTATTTTCATGAATAATTTATATATATATTTTACACGTCTAAAAATATTTTTATGAAGAAAGATTTCAAAATGAAACTTTGAAATAAAGAGCGTTTTTTTGTAACCATGAGTTTATCTATAATGAAGCCATTAATTTGGCTGGGTAATTTTCGTCAACAGCTTTAATAGGTTTACCTAATTTAAAGACATTTTGTATGAAACCTTCGCTATCTAAAACAACTAAATCAGCATCACAACCTTCATTAAGGAATCCTTTCTCATCTTCAATACCTAAAGATTTAGCAGGATTATTAGTTGCAGTTTTAACAGCTTCAGCTAAAGTTATATTAGACCATTTGTACAAATTTCTAACACATTGAGCCAAAGAAGTACCAGACCCAGCCAATGTTTTTGTTCCTTCCAAGAATAATTTAAAACCTTCTTTAACGATGTTTCTATTATCCCATTTATAAGTACCATCAGGTAAACCAAATAAGAAAATAGCATCAGTAACCAAAACACATTTATCTGGATGAGATTTATAAGCCATTGAAGCCATAGAAGCATCAACATGGACTCCATCACAAATTATACCAAAATATGGGGTATTTTGAGCAATTGGAGTATTAATTAAACCAATTACACCTGCATCACGATGATGAGGTTGAGGCATAGCATTATATAAATGAGTTATCATGGTACAACCTTGATCAATTGCTTTTAAACCAGTTTCATAATCAGCATTAGTATGTCCAATTGAATAAACAACATTTTTCTCTTTTAAATGAGGTATGACATCTAAAACTCCTGGAATTTCTGGTGCGGCTGTAACGATACAAACATTGTCTAATAAATTTTGAGAACCATAAACATTATCAATTTTTTCACTACCTTCTTTAGCATCAACAAAAGTTTCAGTTGGATGACAACCTTTTTTAATAATATTAATAAATGGTCCTTCACAATGTGCACCAAGTGAATCAGTTTCACTATAATTTCTATTTTTTTTATAAATTGGTAATACTTTTTCATAAACTTCTGGGAAATTAGATGTGATTGTAGGACAAACTGATGTAACACCAGTTGATAAGAATTTTTTCATTACATCATGATAAAATAAATTAAATTCTCTTACTTCTTCTGGAGTACTATTGGTATTTAAATTAGAAAAATTTAATCCGAAAAATCCATTATTTTGAATATCTATTAATCCCGGTGCTAAATAATTTCCATTTAAATCGATGACTTTAATATTATTATTACTAGATAACGGTTTTTCACAAATTTTACCTGTCTTATTATTTACATATAATTCTGCGTTATAATAAGTGATCCCATTATCAAGTAAATTACAATTAGTAAATTTTGTGTAACTCATTATGAAAAAAATTTATTTGATTTTTTAATTGTATTAATTTTTAAATTATCATTTTTTATACAAAGAAATTATTGCTATTATATATTAATTAATATTTTAACCCCATGAGTGAGTATAATTTAAAAGATAAAAGAAACGATGTTGCAATGCAACATCGGCTACAATGTAACATTTTCTCTTCCGATGCTCATTTTATATTAATCGCACTACAACATTCAGTATTACCCCAATGTAACGTTACCTCGCAGTAACTAGTATAAACTACTACCTTTTTATAAATTGGTTTAAATTCCTACTGTAATGAAATTTTTAATATTAATTAAAAAAATAATTTTTCAATAATAAATATAATTTATAATGAGACAAGCTACTTTTTCAAAAGTTGATGAAGCTTCTACTTATGTTGCTCAATATATTGTAAATAAAATTAATGATTTTAATCCTACCCCAACTAAACCATTTGTTTTAGGTTTACCAACTGGTTCATCACCAGAAGGTATTTATAAAAAGTTAATTGAATTTAATAAACAAGGTAAAATAAGTTTTAAAAATGTTGTTACTTTTAACATGGATGAATATTTAGGTTTACCTCCAAGTAATGATCAAAGTTATCATTATTTCATGTATAATAAATTTTTTAATCATATAGATATTCCAAGATCAAATATTAATATTTTAAATGGACTTACTAAAGATATTGAACAAGAATGTAAAAATTATGAAGCTAAAATTAAAAAATACGGTAGAATTCATTTATTTTTAGGTGGTATGGGAGTTGAAGGTCATTTAGCATTTAATGAATCTGGTTCTACAAGAGATTCAATTACTAGAAAAATTGAATTAGTTGATTCAACAATACAAGCAAATTCAAGATTCTTTGATAATGATTTAAACAAAGTTCCAAAATATGCATTATCTGTTGGTATATCAACTATATTAGATAATTCAGATGAAATTATACTTGTGGTATTTGGTAAATCAAAACAAGCCGCTTTAGATAAAACTGTTAATGGTCCAAAAAATGATGCTAAACTCCCTTCATCTTACTTGCAAGATCACAGAAATGTATTGGTTGTTTCTGATTTTGAAGCTACTGGAATTAAATACAAATTGTAGATAATATAGTGTTATAATACATACTTAAATTTTGAGAGATAAATATTTAAGACAACAATACTAATACAATTGACAGTAATAAAGTAACAATAATAGGAAAGAAAATACAAGAAATGAAAATACAAGAAATGAAAAGAGAATTGGAAATTACCATCGTTTACCGTCTATTAATTAATTAATTAATTAATTAATCTTTATCTACATAATATGCTGCACCGATAGCAGTACCAACTATTGAACTATTATCAACAGATTGGAAATCAATCTCTATACCTAAACCTCTAATATAATCATTTTCATTTAAATATTTTAAGATCAAATTTCTGTAGTTATTAAAATAAACTAAAATTGACCCAACGTAACCCACAATCAATTTTTTAGAAGAAAAGACTTCATTATTATGATGAACCATTAATTTTATAAATGCAATAATTGCAATAGAAATTAAATAACTTGCTCTATTTATAATAGAATCAATTAATTTCTTTATTTTATCACAATCATTAATTGAGATTAAATTTACATTTAAATCATATTCTTTAGCAATTAAATTTCTAATACTTGATAAATCTGTAGTTTCACTTATAAAACACATTAATTCACTTGAAAATCCGTCATATTCAATATTTATTTTTTCATTAAGTTTTAAATTATTAAAAATTTCCTGATTTTTAATTAATTTTATTATTGAAAGTCTTGTTAATTCTGGTAAATATCTACCAGAAGTCATTACTTCATAAGGTTGAAAAATTGTATTTTTTATTGGATCAAGAGTCATATGACTTTTAAAAACCAAATTTTCATTAAATCTTGTATCAATTTGTTCATCAAATTCATTAGCTAAATCAATTAAATTTGATCCAAATAATGAAGTTTCAGAATTAATCAAAACAGCAGATTGATCTAAAGTCTTTTTTTCATGTAATTTTTCAGTTTCTAAAGAACAACAAACATTAAAACCAGTACCTAAAACCATAGCTAATTTTAAATTAGAATCTAAGAATGATCCAGCAGCGTATACAGCTAATGAATCATTTAAAATAATTTTAACATTTAAATTAACATTAAATTCAGTTTTCATTATTGATTGTAAAATATCTTTTAAATCTTTATTATAAATTTCATCACTAATAGTAAAACCTTTACCAACATGAACAATATTTCCTGAATTATGACTTAATTGTTGTAAAGGAAATGACCAAGTAATACCAGTATTAATAGTTAAATCATTTACAGAAATTAAATCTTGTTTATTAATTGTTTCAATAATTTTTTCTCCAATAAATTTAAAAAAATTCCTATCAATAATTTTAAAAGAATTATCTATTGTCCATTTATTTTCAATAATATTTTCAATTCTATTTGATCTATCTTCAATTGATTCATCTTCTTTAATTTGTTTTTTAATTTGAATTATCGAAACTCTTAAAGTTGATCCACCTAAATCAATAACTAAAAAATTCCCATTTTCTTTACCTGTTGGTGATATATTATAATTTGGTAACATCGAAATATTACTATTCTTATCTAATGATTCATTTAAATTATTTAAAACTTCATTTGAATAGTCATTTAAATGATTAAGATATAATTTCCCATTAAATTCATCAACGATTTGATGATATAAATCATCATTTTGTAAACTTATATTTTCTATTATAGGGGTTTTTATTATATTATTAGTACTTAAAATATCTTGTACTGATGTATGAATCATAATGCGTGGAAATGTGATATAAGATGATGATAAAGTCTTTTTTTTTCTCTCTGTCTAATGTATGTAAAATTATTAAAATAATTTATATCTAAAGTGGATATAAATTTCCTTTTATAAATGATTTTATTATTTCTTTATGATGCAACTATTATTTCAGCGCCATATACAAACGAAGGAAAAAAAATTCGGAATAGTAACCTGTGTAGGGGTAATGTTATTAGGTTGTATTTACTTTTTTATAGGTTGTAATTCTAAGGAATTTTTTTTTGGCAACATTTTTTCCTCAAAAATGTAACATGAATTATGTGTAGCGTTGGTATTTGCACTTTTGTAAAAGAAATAGAAACACTGAGATGCATTATCGAACATGGAGAAATCTCCATTCAACCTGCAGGTACCTATCTTTAATAATGTTACTGTTACATAATAATCTATAAATATGTTTATTTTTATTCGAAATTTATTCATTTTATAAATCTTAAAAAAAGGCGGCATAAAAAAAAAAAATGTAACTAAAATGTAACTTAGAGTAAATGGTTGTATTAATCAGTCGATGGTTTAGGTGAAGGTGATGCTTCATTGGAACGATGTTCCTTTTTTAAATCATCTAATTCAATTTCATCTTTATATTTCCCACTTATTTTATTCAAATTATCACCATGAAATTTATTATCATCAACCAAAAATTCTCTTAATTTTTCTTTACCTAGTAATAAAGCTTCATCTCCCATTCTTTGAATTACAATCAAAGCTGGTTTTAATAAATTTAATTGATACATGACATAAATACAACCTCCAAGTAATAATGATAAAGTGAAAAATATTGGACTTTTAATGATGGCTAAAAATTCATTCCACCCTAATACTACAATTAATAAATAAATATAGTATGGAATAGATGTTATATGTTGAACAATAGATCTCTTTGTTTCAATATATTTAGCATCAATTTCTTTCTTAAATTTATTTAATACTTCAATCTTCTCTGTTTCACTTATTATATGACTAAAATGTGCTTCATTTAATTCATCATCTGAATCATCATCTGAATCATCATAATCTATATTTTTACCTTCATATTTCATCTTTAAATCTTTATTAAAGATATTGTAGTCTGGGAGAATTTCACTATCATCAGTTAATTTCATTATTGTTAGTAAATCTAAATTCTTCAATGCATGACTCTTAGATTGTTGGAAACTAGTATCTAATTCTCCTTCATTTGTATATAATTTAGGTACCCCATTTTCATCATATCTAAAAATATCTTCAAATCTCTCTTTTAAAATATTTGAAATACTAGACTTATTTAATTTATCATGGACAATTTCATAAAATTTTACCCAAGATTTAAATTTTATCTTATCAATTGTAAAATTTGTAGTTTCTTCATCAATACCTACACAAAAATCATGACCTTCAGTAGTTTTATAATTATTTAATAATTCATCTAAAGTTGTTATGAATTTATCTAATACAATATCCCAAGTATTAGTCTTTAAATCACCAACCTCTAAAGCAATTATTTTATTTACTTGATTACCTAATTTTTTTAAAATTTTATTGATAATCGAATTCAATTCAATTACTTGTTGTTTACTACTAATATCACTTAATTGATCATATAATTTACTTTCATAAACTGCATAATTAATACCTCCTAACAAATACCCCAAATTTTCTTTGAATTCTGCTTCAATTGAATTAATTAAAGATTTCAGCTTATTTAAAAAGTTATCATTTGATTTTTTCTCGAGTTCTTGTTTATAATATTTAGTCTTATCGTTAATCAATTTTTCTGCATAGGTTTCAAATAAATCTTTATAATTTAATGATATCTTTTCTTCTAATGCTAAAGATTTTTGTTCAAATACTGATTTATTATATTTAGAAGCCAGAATATGGAATTTTTCTAATATTTCACTTTGAAGATCTTTCATAATTAAACCGATTTCTTTAAAATTTGGATCATTACTTATAGCTAATAATGAATCATGTTTGATCTTAAATTCATCGTATAAATTATTTAAAATTTCATCACACTTAAATTTAGCGACCAATATTTGTTGCGTTGGTAAATCTAAATCCTTATTAGAATCAATTTGTTCCCAACAATTTTCAGCGTACATAGTCCAACCATCAATTGGAATATGATGATGATAATTATCTAACCATAAAAATTCATCATTCTCTTTATCGACAAATTTATCACCTAAAAGTTTAATATCAGTATTAAATTTATCTTCTTGTAAAACTTTATGACCTAAAGCATGAAATTTAAGATCAAAGAATTCTTCAAATTTTAAATGAGCTAAATCCAGAGGTTTACTCAATTCATCCCACATTTTATATAAATCATGGCTAAGTGTGCTGGCTAAATTTTGTAAAGGTGTTACACCGATATGATCTCTAATTACAAATAGTAATAATACTTTATGATCATTGGATTTTTCTAATTTAGCTTTACCAAATAATGATAAGTTTACTTCAAAAACTGTTTTTAATAATCCCATATTAGCACCTTGATAAAGACCAATTTGAGTTTCCCAAGTATTTATAATTAATATTTCTGAAGTTGATAAAGCAAATAAAGCGGCTTTACGCTCAAAGTCTTGATCTTCACCTCTTTCTCTACCGTCAGTACCTTCAACATCCATAACAAATATATTTTCAATACGACCTTTTTTACTTAAAGTAGAATTAACAGCTGGTGAATAAGCCATCCAAATACCTTTAGTTGTTTGTTGTCTTCTACTTTCTTCCATAACATCAAAATTAGTATTAAATAAACGATTCAAAAGTGTTGATTTACCAGTAGACTGTGATCCAAATACTGAAACTATATGATAATTATCACCGATCTGATTAATTGGTGAAGTCTTTTCAATATAATTAATCAATTCATTATTAAATTGCTTATCTTCATTAATAACTTGAATTGCATCAAAAACAACTTGTTTATCAATTGGAACAAATGAAGAGCTCGATGATGATGTAGATAATTGATTATCATTATCCAAATCAGGTGGTGGGAGTTTACTTTCTTCTGTCATTATTTCTATAAAGGAAAAATTGTTAATTTAAAAGTATAACTTAGTGTCACCCGCAAAAAATCGTATAATTGTGTGTTTGCGTGTATGAGACTGCATTCGCTCGAACTGTTACTAACATATGAAGAAATAAGAAATTGTAGTAAAGTATGGGGAAGTAAAGTTTTTGTTAATAAAAAAATTATATACATTTATTTTTTTGGTAGACTATTTACATAAATTCTTTCATAATTAAATTGGATCTTAATTTATTAGCTCTTCTCATACCTAAGTAGGACATATCAAAAGTACTTCTACCTTTAGTAATTGATCTTAACTTATTCAAATACCCAATCATTTCTTTTAAAGGAGTTTCAGCTTTAATGATCTTTTTATTTTTAATTTCATTATTTTTCATTGATTTCATAGTATAATCTTTTGGTAAATAAATTTTATCTGATTCTTCCATTGCCCAACTCATTAATTCTAAATTCTCATTTTGTTCATCTTCAATTGATAATATAACTGCTTGACATCTTTGAGTTAAATCATGACTAACATCTCCTAAAGTATCTGATGTTATATAAACTTTCGTTTCCATTATTGGTTCTGAAATAGTAAATGATTCACCAATTTCATTTAACTGTTCGATATTATTTCTAATAACTCTTCTACTAATCTCTAATAAATTTGATAAATTCATTGATTTATTATCAATTGGGAAATCCCAATGTTTAATTTTAACTATCATAGAATGTAATGGTAATCCTATAATAGGACCTCCTAATTGTAATCCAATCATACATCCTTGAATAACACTATCTTGCAATTGTTCTAATGAATATTCTGATTTCCACCTTCTTTCTTTAATGGCTTCGTGCATATATTTAGGTGTTGCATTAGATTCCATAACAATTATATTATTATCTTGATCCATAATCTCTGCTCCTCCTTCTTCCATAATTTGTTGATCAATAGCTTCTCCTTCAAAAGAATCTAATTCAATTTCGATTGATATTGATTCATCTTCATTACTCAATTTTATTGATGTATAATTTGGCTTGTTAAGTGTTTCTTTATATGATACGGCAACATTTCTTAAATTAACTTTTGCTTTCATATCTCTAACCAATCTTTCTTTAATAATATCAAGGTGTAATTCTCCCATACCACTTAATATAGTTTGTCCCATTTCTTCATCATGATGAACCTTTAATGATGGGTCTTCTCTTAATAACGATTTGATACAATCATCCATGTACCTTTGATCCCCCGCTGTTGATGGTTCAATTGAAGAATTGAACAAAGGAGGTGGAATTTCAATTGGTAAAAGTTTCAAGTTAGTTTCTAAGTCATTGAAATTCTTACTAACTGGTCCATGAGAGATTAATGTATCACCAGTTATAATTTCATCTATATTTCCTGCTATAACACCAATATTTCCCGCTGATATACTTTGAACTGGTTCAGGTTCATCTCCATGCATCAATAATAAGTTACGAATATTAAATTTCTTACCTGTTCTTGAGTTCATACATGTAGTATTACTAGTAATTTTCCCACTGTATACTCTAAAATAAGTTAAAACTCCTCTAATTTTATCAGTAACGACTTTAAATGCTAATGCTACAGTTAAATTAGGGTTATTGTTAATAATAAGTCCTTTAGTTCTATCCATAATAGCTGGAACTTCGACTTTTGAATCGTTTAATTGTTTTGATTTCTTCTTTTTAGTTTTGGTAATTCTTTTACTCGAAGTCATTTCAGGTAATGAAATTTCAGTTGGGTTCGGTAAAAAACTGATAACTCCATCTAATAAAGGTTGAACACCAATATTTTTAAAAGCAGATCCACAAAAAACTGGCGTGATATTATTATTTATACAATTTTCTCTGATAGATTTATTCAATATATCAGTTGGAATCTTCATATAATTCTCTTCATTTTCTAAGAATGAATCAATAATTGATTCATCGAGTTCACCTAAAGTTTCTACCATTGATTCTCTACTTTTTTCTATAGAATCATAGACATCTTCGTATTTATCTTTTTGTTCTTCAATGTTAATGACTTCAACTTTTTCACCATTTGCATCATTACCAAGTTCCCATTTCAATAAGGATTTATTTAATACATCTATAACACCAACGAATTTGAATTCATTATTTTCAGAAATGAAATAGGGAAGATTGCATAAAACAACCCTTGTTTGTAATTTTTGAATGATTTCTTTGACTGTTCTACTAAATCCAGCACCATCTCTATCCATTTTATTAACAAACGCAATCTTAGGAATAGCTAATTCTTGCGCTTGTTTCCAAACTTTTTCCGTTTGAGCTTCTACACCTTCTACTGCATCTAATATAGTTACAGCGCCGTCTAGAACTCTTAAAGATCTAGTAACTTCAAAAGTAAAATCTGCATGCCCTGGGGTATCTATAATATTAATCTTATTATAATTCCAAGGTATTGAAATAGCTGCCAGTTGAATAGTAATTCCTCTTTCTCTTTCACTTGGAAGAAAATCTGTAACAGTATCACCTTGATCTACATTTCCAATTCTCTTTGTTTTTCCACTATAGAATAACATTCTTTCAGTTGTGGTTGTTTTACCTGCATCAATATGGGCAATAATACCAATATTTCTTGTTCTACTTATAGGAATAGTATTAAGTTTTGGTTCATTTCTAAGAATTTTATTACTACTGAAACTTCTATTGGATTCGAGAAAAGGTTTTTTAGTTCCTTGTCTCCAAAGTCTAATAACAAGACTATCTCTTAGGAACATTACTGGAGATATCAAAGTGAAAAATTCAAAATCGCGATGTAGAAATAGTCGATTAAACTAAGCACAATCTATTGGGAAGAAAAGCTTCTTTATATATATATATATATAATGAAGAGAATTGGAAGCTGGAGGCTACTCAAATACTTGTATTTCAGCTTCATAACTGGAGACTACTTAGTTATATTTTTAACCCAACTGTTTTAGCATTCTTGGTCACATCTCAGAATGCCTGCCCTGGCTGCAAAATCGATTGTTGCAAGAACTGCAATAGAGATTAAGACACAGAAAGAACATAAAATGATATATACAGATCTGTCTAGTCTATCATAGTACTTGGTATAATTCTCTTATTCAAGCTAATTGTTACTGTCACCAAATCCAGTAAAATTCAATGTTTTGCCTCCAGAACTATCCCAAAATCTCGAATCTTTTTCGGATACATTATTTGGTCATCTTAGTAACTACTGGAATTATTAAAACTTCCAATCATCTCCCTGTTCTTAAATTAGAGCCTGAAAATCTTTTTTTTTCGTCCCGTTATAGTCCGATAGTTTGGAAAAAATATCTGATTTTAAGGGCATGTGGTCTAGAGGTATGATTCTCGCTTAGGGTGCGGGCGGTCCTGGGTTCGATTCCCAGCTTGCCCCAAAGAGCCTCTGCGGGCTCAATTTTTTTTAGTTTTTCCATCTCCACTTTCAATATAATTCCGCGATGATATAGCCGTTAGCCGATACGGTCCGATAAGATAAACTATAAATATGGTTTTCGAGATTTTAGCTAAATTATTATAATAATTCATTCGATGATGATGATGAATATTGATATATTGAGTATTATTGATCCATGTATTGTTATCTAATCAAATGATTTCACTGATTTCTTGCTTACAAATGTTATGCATTCATGCAATCCGGGACCGGTCCTCCGGTGCGGGTTCGATCCGAATATAGTAGATGTTATTCCGAAGGTGTCAAATTTTTGATTTATAATCATTTTAAGACCCCTTCTTCTCCCTAATATATAAGACGTACTAGTATCTTGTTATTCCGAGTTATTTATAGTGGGAAGAAATCAAAAAATGACTGGTAATAAAGATTACCAGGAAGCAATACCCGTTAATCAATCACAAAGCGGTAATACCTTAACTGACCAGGATTCTGATAATATAATGGAGAATAAAATTACCAATTTAGATAATGAAAAGTTGGAGCAGGTTCCATCAGAGCCAAAGGAAGAGTTCATTTATGATAGAGGATATTGCTGGGTGGTTTGCTTTGCATGTTTTTTACTCAATTTTTCAACATGGGGAATGAATTCAGGTTTCGCTATTTATTTTTCATACTATTTAAATAATGACGTATTCCATGGTGCAACCAAATTAGATTATGCTGCAATCGGTGGGTTAGCATTCGGTGCTTCACTTTCATTTGCACCATTAATAAATTACTTACAAGGTGCACTTGGTGTAAAAGCTACTATTATCATAGGTAATTGTTTTCAATTTACATCTTTAATGTTAGCTAGTTATTCGAAACATCTTTGGCAATTATATTTAACACAAGGATTAATGCAAAGTGTTGGATTGGCGTTTATTTCTTTACCAGGTATTAGTATTTTACCTCAATTTTTCAAAAAAAGAAGAGTTTTAGCTGGATGTATAGCTACTGCAGGTTCTGGTGCTGGAGGTGTTGTATTTAATTTAGGTATGCAAGCTATTGTTGAAAAAAAATCTGTTTTTTGGGCTCTTAGAGTACAAAGTATTATTTCATTTGGATTAGTTTGGATTTCAGTTATATTATTTAAAACTAGATCTAAACATCATCAAATTCAATTTACCCTTTTTGATAAGGATGTAGTAAAAAATTTTGGGTTTTTATTAGCATGCTTTTATGTCATCACTTGTATGCTTGGATACGTCATTGTATTATATACATTAGCTAATTTCACTACATCTTTAGGTTATTCAGCTTATCAAGGTTCTATTGCATCGGCATCAATTCAGATAGGTTCAATCGTTGGTAGACCAATAGTTGGATTATTAGCTGATATGTTTGGACCTGCAACTTTGATAGCTATCTGCTATACATTATCAGGTGTTTTATGTTTAGCAATGTGGATTCCAGCTAGAAATTATGCAACTATTATTGTTTTTTGTATAATTATGGGGGCAATTATGGGTACCATCTTCGGTACTATTGCACCATTATTAGCAAGATTAGTTGGTATCAAAAAGATGAATATTGCTTTAAGTAAACTATGGGTCCTTTTAGGTATTTCAGGTTTCGTTTCCCCAGTTATTGGTGTTGAATTAGTTAAAGGTGAAGGTGGAAATGTAGATCCTACCCAATATATTTATTGTTCGATATTTGCTGGAGTAGCTTTCTTGGCTTGTGGTTTCTCCGTGTTTTTGTTAAGAGGTTACTTATTAGCAAGAGATAGTTTGCTAGAAAATGATTTACAATTAGATGCTGACTTACAAGATAACGCTGTAAATATTAAAGTTCCATTCACAAAGACTATTAATCATATTTTTAAATTCAAAAACGTCCGTGTTTGAACAAGCCCCTACCATAACTAATTTATTAATTTATATCATAAAATATTTAATATCAAATAAAAAGCTGAAAAATTCTTTATGATTCAATTCACTGTAATTCTCTCTTTTTTTTTTGCATCTATTCATTTGATATTATGTGCGAAATTTCGCAGATAGTCTTAAATAAAAACATATTAAATTAGAAACGATGTCTACGGACGATAATGGGCATGACATACCCATAGCACCAGAGATTCATGAGCAAGATAACGATTCTATAGAAGCCAAGATCTTGGGGCTAGCTAATCCTGGAATTACTGGAGAATTCCAAACGCAAGATCAACAAGTTATTGGAGATGAGCTCGATGAGCCTGTAAATAAAAAACCTAAAATACTGAAAAATAGATTAATAATATTATATGATAGACCAAAATATAAATCTATTAAGACTCAAGTCCAACAACTTACTGATCAGGATTGGTGTAATGTGGAGATTGTAGAATTCCAAGATATAGATAGTATTACTGAAACTTATTCAAATACTAAATTTGATTATTTAAATATTTCAATTGAATATAATGATGAATTTAGTGAAAATTTAAAAAAATTAAATGAATTTATACTGGATAATTCTGATTTTATTAATCAAATTGAAGAAATAGGTTATCATATAAATTTTGATTCAAAAAAAAAATGGGATGATTATGATGAATTTGATAAACAAGAATATATGAATTTTTTGAAAACTTTGAAAAATACTGCAGGTGATAAGGTTGTACATTGTTCTATTATAAATAAATATGAAATAAGTACTGTATACCTTACAGAAAGAAATGATTTAACGAAATTAGGTGAAGAAATACAAGATGATATTAAGTATTGGGATAATCTTAAAGTATTTGATTATGGTGATAATTGTATAAGATTTTTCCCTGGAGTTAAATTTCCAGATGTATTAGAAGTTATAAATATAAGCGGGAGTTATTCAATTGAAACATTAACTGGTTTTAAAATGCCAAATAATTTGAAAAACTTAATTGCTTGTAATAATGCAATAACTTCAATAGATAATATAAAATTCCCATCAGATTTACAAATATTAAATTTAATGGATAATAGAATATATTTTTTGAATTATGTTGAGTTTCCAAATAATTTAAAACTGTTGAATTTATCTCATAATAGAATTGATTCTTTAAGATCAATAGAATTCCCACAAGATCTTGAAAGTTTATCACTTTCATTTAATCCAATAGATAATATAAAAGGTGTCAAATTCCCTGATTATCTTAAATATTTAGATATATCATGTATTCCAAATGATTCAATGACTGGTGTAAAATTTCCTGATCTGTTATTATATTTAAATTTACAAGAATCTATGACAAATACAAGAGGATTAAAATTACCACCTATTTTAAAGGAATTAAATTTAGGATATAATGGAGTCAATAGTATTAATCCATTGAAATTACCAAATTCAATTGAAAACCTTTATTTAGGTAATAATAATATTAAAACATTGAATAAAGTTCAATTCCCTTCAAATTTAAAATATCTTCATTTAGGAAATAATTTAATAACTACTTTAAAAAATGTTGTTTTCCCTAATAGTTTACAAGAATTAGATATCGAAATGGATCCTGATCTTGAAGGAAATGATAAAAGAATTAATAGTTTAAAAGATGTAATATTTCCAGCTAGTCTCAAAGTTCTTAAATTAGGTTATCAATCGATAAAGTCATTAGAATCAATTGAATTTCCTCCTTCTTTAATTCATTTAGATTTATCATATAATGAATTAAAAGTTATTAGAAATATAAGATTCGGTGATAGATTAAAAATTTTAGATATAAGTGGGAATCAAGAATTAATAGATTTGGATCAAATAATAATACCTGATTCAGTAACAGATTTAAGAATTCCATCTCAATTAATACCAAATTTACCTGCTTCAATAGTTGAAAGAGCTAATCGGAAAGAGGTTACCATAACGAAATCATTACCCTTTTAAACTTTTATGTATTACTATATAATATTTTAATTCTTTTATTCATTTTTTTCAATAAAGGTGATTAAAAATGAATAAATAAAATAAAATAATTTTTGTTATTTATATATATATATATATATATGATGATGTGTTAAAATTTTAATTGTACAGAATGAAATATAATTATTTGGCAGAATTACGTGGAAAAAAAGACGAATAGAATTAGTCTTCTTCTTCATCAGAAGATTCTTTATCTTCGGCTTCCTTTCTTTCCAATAAAGCTTGTAATTCAGCATCTTCGGTTGCAGTAACAGCTTTTGGTTCCATAGTAACTTTACAAACACCTGAAGATTGTTCAATGGATTTGGAAACTTTTTCAATCGCTTGTTCTAATACTTTGATACCTTGAGATTTATCTAAAGCTTGAACAGATATGACATATAAAGGAGCTGCAACTAATTTTGCTTTAACTTGCATTTGTTCAGTAGAAACAGATTCAGCTTCTCTTAAAGCTTTTTTAATAGCATCAATACCTTCATAACCAAAACAAGAAACTTCAACATCAGCCCTTATTTTAATAGCTTGAGGAGTTAATCTTCTTGAAATATATAATTTTAATTCATCTAAAATTGGTTGACTTGGCGGCACGATATCATCAAATACAGTTGGATCACTAATTGAAATTTTAAAAGCATCATAAGCATGACCGAATTTTCTACTTAAAGGCCAACCAATTGATTGATATAATTCTTCTAATGAAATATTGAATTTTTCAGCACAATGTCTTAAAATTGAATGAACTGCTTTTGATTTATTATATCTTTCATCACATTTAACAATATCTTCAGCTGAAACTCTTCTTTTAGATAAATCAATATAACCTTTTTCTTTATCAACTCTTAAAACAACTGCAACTTCATTTTTACCTACACGAATTAATTTTTGAATAGAACGAATACGTCTTCTTGATAATTCTGATAATAAGACCATCCCTTCAATATTATCATATTCTAATAATTTAACATAAGCACCCATTTCAGCGATTTCTTGGACATTAACCATGACCACTTCATCCACTTCTGGGTATTTGTTCTCGTAGAATCTACAGTTTGATGAACTCATTGTCAATAATTTTTACTATTGCCTTTTGTGATTTCTATTCTATATATGAATCAATTTTTCTCTTTTTTTTTTTTTTCACTGAGAATTTTTCACCACAAGTTTGTGTCACTAAATGTTTGATGAAGTTTTCAGTTCCATTTTTGTTTTTTTTTATGGTAGCGCACTTGCTGCTAAATGCTCTAATTGATACTATTTTTTTTTTAACAGCCATTTGTACACACCTCGGATAACCACTTAAATAATTAGAATGGGGTTTTATAGGCTTAATGATTTGAACTTTCTGGTAAATGATAGATATGAAATTACAGACACATTGGGTAAAGGATCTTATGGAATTGTTTGTTCTGCAATTGATACAAAATCTACTGATAAACCTCAAATAGCCATTAAAAAAATATCAAATATATTTGATAAGGAAGTACTAATGAAAAGAGCTATAAGAGAATTAAAATTAATGAGACATTTTAAAGGTCATAAGAACATTGTTAATTTAATTGATTTGGAAATAATTTATCAGACACCTTTTGAAGGATTATATTGTTATCAAGAGTTAGCAGATTTTGATTTAGCAAGGGTAATTTATTCATCGATTAAATTTAGTGAATTTCATATTCAAAGTTTTATTTATCAAATATTATGTGGATTAAAATATATTCATTCAGCAGATGTTATTCATAGAGATTTAAAACCTGGTAATATATTAGTTTCAACTCAAGGAATTCTTAAAATATGTGATTTTGGTTTAGCAAGAGGTATTAACCCTAATTTAAATAATAATAATGGGTATCCATCACCAATTACTAATTATGTTGCAACAAGATGGTATAGAGCACCAGAATTAATGTTAGTTCATAAATTATATGATAAATCAATTGATATTTGGGCAGTTGGATGTATTTTAGCAGAATTATATGGAAGGAAACCAATATTTATGGGTAAAAATCAAATGCACCAAATAAGTGAAATTTTAAAAATATTAGGTAGTCCAAGTAAAGAAATTGTAATTAAAAATAATTGGAATCTATCATTATTAACAAAACAAAAATATAAATCAATAGATTTTAAATTATTATATCCATTTGCATCATATCTTTCAATAGATTTATTAGAAAATATGATTAATTGGGATCCAAATCAAAGACTTAATGTTAATGAATCGCTTAATCATGGGTTCTTTGCTAGCATTAGAAATCCTGAAAGTGAAGCAAATTGTAATAAAATTTTCGATTTTAGTTTTGAAAATTCACTTGATAATTTACCATTAAGATCAATAATTAAAGAAGAAATTGATAATTTTAAATTAGAAAGAATTAATAATAAAGCATAGCCATAGTTAATTTAACTTTTTTTAAGTTTAATTGGATAATTGAATCAGTCAAAATTTCGCAAAGTTGTGTACCTCAAAATACACAAAGAATTTCCTAAAACGTATAGGACGTTATAGAGCTCTGCATACAATTCAATTAACTCACTCAATATCGTTTTCTCCACAAAAAATTTAAGGTTAATAATAAGGCTTAAAATTAAACCTCGGTTTGATTAAAACAGAATATAAATGCGTCAAAAACTCCTGAATTTATGTTGTGCAATAAATTTTCAATTTTAATTGAATAGTATAGAAAAAAAAAAAATTTCTTGTCGTTCAATTATTACTAGAAAGAATTTTTAAAACTCGTAATCAACTGTCATCAATTTTCCAGGACTTCAAATATAAATCAATAAAATCAAGATGCCTCTCCCAAAAGTCCCTGAATTTACTGTTCTTAAATTCACTGTTAAAATAGAAGGTCAAGATGAAGAAGTTACAGTTCCTGTTGAAGGAGCTGATGAAATTGTTATGTCAATTCCAGAAGGTTCCAAATATCAAACTACAATTCATTTCATAGTACATAAAAAATTAGAACAATTCACTTATATTCAAACAGCAGCTAAAGCAGGTATTACAGTTAAGAAAAGTACCAAAGTTTTGGGAGATTTTGAACCACGTGACGAAGTTCATTCTGTTCAATTTGATCCAGATTCAACCCCAAGTGGTTTCTTCTTTAGAGGTAAATGTGGTGTTAAATCTCAATACCAAATTAAAGGTGATGATGTTTTAGTTATTGATTGGGTTGTTGATGTAACCAAAAAATAATTCAATTTAAAGCTTAAATAGTTTTCTTGCTAAATAGTTTCTTCCTATAATTTTATCATATGAATTTTTAGTTCGCAAGCTTTTTGTAAAAGCTGCAAAAAATATAAATTATTGCAAATATAAAGTCTTAAGGATATATACTTAAACACATAATCTTAATTAGTTTTTTCTCTTCATAAGACTACTAAGTAAAAATCAATATTAATTGAAATTAATTATTCAAACCAAAAGTTCTTTTAAAGTTTTAATTTGATATATAAAGTATAATTCAATGAAAGTAAAAATAGGAGAGTCATTTGTAGTGCACCATATCAATAGGAAAAGATTGCGGCAAGAGAACTAAGGTATCCCTTCCTTTAAGATTTATTATATTCGAATAATTCCCACTATATGTATAGACCGGCTTCACATTCAGGATCATGGTATTCATCAAATCCTGCCAAACTTCAAACCCAATTAAATACATACTTTGATATTCCTCAAAAAGTTATTAAAGGAGCAAGAATATTAATTGGCCCACACGCTGGGTATACTTATAGTGGAGAAAGATTAGCAGAAACATTTAAAGTATGGGATAATTCTAAATGTAAGAAAATATTTATACTTGGACCATCACATCATGTTTATTTTAAAAATGAAGTAATGATATCAAATTATGATAAATATAAAACACCATTAGGTGATTTACCAATAGATAAAGAGATTAATAATAAATTATCTAAAATCCAATATAAGGGAAGAAATCTCTTTAAATTTATGACAGAAGAAATTGATGATGATGAACATTCATTTGAAATGCATTGTCCTTTTATTTATGAAAGATGTAAAGAATTAGATACATTACCAACTATAATACCAATTATGATTAGTTCAATTAATGAAGAGATTGAAGAAGAAATTGTTAATGAATTATTACCTTATTTTAAAGATGAATCAAATACTTTTATAATAAGTTCTGATTTTTGTCATTGGGGGTCAAGATTTGGATATACTAAATATATCACTGGTACAGGTGACAAAGTTAGTGAGAAATATTTAAGTAATTTAAAATCAAGCAGTAAAATAAATTCATTAAAAGTTTATCAATCAATTGAAATATTAGATAAAATGGCAATGAAAATTACATCTACAACTGGATCATCAAAAGATTGGAAAGATTATATAAATTTAACGGGGAATACTATATGCGGACAAAGACCAATTCAAATAGTGCTTAAATTATTAGAAAATTCCACTAATAAAAAATTTAATTGGTTAGGATATTCTCAAAGTAGTAAAGCTATAGATTATTATGATAGTAGTGTTAGTTATGCGTCAGGTTATGCGACTGATTAATAATACCAATTGAACATAAAGGATATAAAAAAGAAACGGAAACTAAGTAGTTAAACCGGCCGGGCTAAAAACAGTTTTTGCGTTCCGCCGACGGCTGCGAAATTAAACGGGCCCGTCACTAAAAGATGCTTCTGGTATAAAGTTTTTTTTTTATTAATTTTTACTAAAAGATATGCTTATGAAATCTAGAACGATAGAAAATATTCAATGAAATGAATTTCTTTATATATATATATATTTATATTGTAAACCAGGAAAATTAAATTAATTTTTTTTTTTGTATTCAACAATGTCTATGATGATTATAATGAAGTTTTTTCCACTTCATCTTTTTAAAAGGAAAGATAAACAGAACCATACTGTTGTTACCAGAAGTGAAATGATGACAAGGGGTCATAGGAAATGATTTAATGAATACATAATGAAGTATCCACCTAGATAAATGTGTACATAGTAAAATGGTATAGTAGTTTGTACAATATACCAGTTAATTTTTGATTTTTATGGTAGTAATGTTCAATTGGCGGGGCTGAAACAAGACGGTAATATATTGGAAAAAAGAAAAAATCAACTGTTAGAAAATCATGTTTTACGAAATATATAAACTTAAAATACATTAACAGCGAGAAATCTATCTCATTTACGGTCATGAAGATGGGACACTCGGAACGAACATTTTGGAAATTTCCTCTTTGATAATTCACCGGAAAAATCAAAAAAGGGAAATTAGGTGTGAAATTATTCAAAATAAAAGAGTAAAGATAAATACTTACGACTAAATATCGCTAGACTAATTGCAATTACTATAAATAACGATAATTTGAAATTAAATGTAATCACAATGAAAAACAAAAATAAAATGATAACACAAAATGAGCCCTTTTCAAGTATAACTATTGTATTATTCTTAACAAATTAAAAATGGCGTTTTGTTGTAAGGAGCGCAATATGTAAAAAGAATAAGCAGAAGAATCACAAAAGAAGAAAAGAAGCAGAAAAAAAAAAGTGAGTGGCTGTCACTTTTAATACTAGGAACGCAGGAAATCACCCACGCAGTCTGGTTAGAAAACATCAATCACGAAAGATCTCTCAAATTGGATCAAATAACTTATCAATTTGTATATACAGTCTTGATATTTTAATATTTGAATTTATACTTTTTAAACTTGTCTTTCATATTAATTAATTAAGTATATTTATTATTTGTTTCTTGATGAGTATAACTTTCCTATTGTAGTAGTCAAGATTTTAACACTGCCAATTTAAAAGAAAAAAATTAATTTTCTTTAAATAGCAAGCCTTTACATACAGGAAATTTCTCAATTTTTTTCTTTTAAGGAACGTCCTGTAAAAAACATTTTGAATCATAACAAAATTTTCTTCTTCGATTACTTTCAAACAAAAAAAAGTTTATCAATACATTCATAAATATCCTTTAAATCAAGGGATTATTCTTAATTAAAAGCCGAAGTGAAATATTCCATATAAGTCATTCAAGCGTATAATATTTTTTTTTGTTTTTTTTTTTGTTTTTGAAGTAGAATTAAAGTAAGAAAACAGTTAATTTCTATACAGACGTTTGCATAACATTTTTCTATAACTTTTGAAGAATATAAAAAAGAAGAAGAAAAATTTAAAATTGTACATTACATTATAATTATTAAATTCAAATAAATTGAAAAAGAGAAAAGATTATAAATTACGTTCGTTAAAAAAAACTAGATCAAAGAAATTTTAAAAAGTCTAAAATCATGAAAGCTGTATTCATAATATTCATAACACTTTTATGTAAAGTATTATCAGATGTATCATTAAAATCACCAAAGAGTGGACAAGAATATTCACCAAAAGGGGGTGAAGTTGAAATAAGTATAGAATGGAATGATGATAATGATGATAGTGATGATGAATTTTCATTAAAAAATGCTAAAACATTTTCAGTATTATTATGTACTGGTTCAAGTTCATCAGTTGAATGTTTTGAAACTTTAACTGAAGAAGCTGATATGGGTAAAAAAACATCTTATGATGCTAAATTTGATGCAGATGTTTGTGATGATGGTTATTATTTCTTCCAAGTTTATACTACTTTTGGTGGTAAGAAAGCTACAATTCATTATAGTAATAGATTTGAATTAAGTGACATGACTGGTAATTCAGAAACTTTAACAGTACCTTATACAGTTAAAGGTGCTCCACCAGATGATCAAACCGAAGGTGGTGATGATGCTGGTGATATAGATACCAAATCATTTAATTTGTATTATACTTCTCAAACTGGTAAAACAAGATATGCTCCAATGCAAATGCAACCAGGTACTAAAGTTACTGCTACAAAATGGAGTACATTATTCCCAACAAGTGCTGTAACTTATTATTCTGAAATGCGTAAAACACTTTTCCATAAATCAACACTTACTCCAGGTTGGTCTTATTCTCCAAAATCTGTTCATAACTGGGCTGAAGTTGCCCCAACCCCATCTATTGCTTATAATCCAAGAGAAAAAATTTCAAAAGCTTCCTTAAGTACCGCTAATAAAAAGAGAAGATGGTTAGATTAATTTATGTATTTAATAAATGATAGTTGTACGTTAAATAAATAAAAATTAAACAATTTTTTCCTTTTTATTATTATTTTTTTTTTTAATTCCAAATTACTTGTAATAAACTTTATTCCATTATTCTTTTAATATAATTATAACCTTTTACTTCTTATTATGGATTTATTTATCTCGTCAACACGTCTGTTTGTTTGGTGTAAACACGAATGAAAATTTGAAAGCGTGTAATTTTTTTTTCCTCTCTCAAATAAACATAGAGAGCCGACGTTAGTGATTCATTTCCTCTTGAATAATCAATTAATTTAAATTAATATTAGAAAGAAATCATGTCATATACTCACGATCCAAATGCATCATCAGCAGCATTGAGGAAGAGAAAGACCCTCAAAAAATCAATTAATTTTTCAATTATGATTATTGGAGAAAGTGGTATGGGTAGATCAACTTTTATAAATTCATTATGTGGTGGTAATTCAATTGTACCAACTTCATCAACTGCAGAACAAGATCCATTTACCAAAAAATTGACTTTGAGACATGAAAATGTAGAATTAGAAGATAATGAAGGTCATAAAATTTCTTTAAATATAATCGACACTCCAAATTTCGCTAATCTGATTAATTGTGATGATGACTTTAAAATTGTTGTTGATTTTATAAGACATCAATATGATGAAGTATTATTAGAAGAATCAAGAGTCAAAAGAAATCCAAGATTTAAAGATGGCAGAATCCATGCTTTAATTTATATGATTAATCCAACTAGTCATGGATTATCTGAAATTGATGTTAAATTTATGTTACATGTTAATAATTTAGTTAATCTTATACCCATTATAGCAAAATCGGATTCTTTAACTCCAGAAGAATTAAAATTAAATAAAAAATTAATCTTAGAAGATTTGAATAATTATGGTATAAATTATTATAAATTTAATGAATATGAATATGAACAAGATTATATTGATGATGAAATTATTGAATATAATAAATATTTAAATTCACTTACTCCATTTTCAACAATTGGTGCCAATGAATATAAATCAAGTCATAATGATGAAGATGATTTATTAAAATTAAGAATTTTAAATCCAATTAATACAAAACCAATTAATATTGAAATGCCTGAATATAATGATTTCACAATTTTAAAAAATGTTTTATTAATTACCCATTTAAATGAATTTAAAGATATAACCCATGATGTTATTTATGAAAATTATAGAACTGAAGCTTTATCTGGTAAACAATTTCAATATATCAATGGTGAGAGAGTTACTACATCTAATGGTAATAATAACAATAATAATAACAATGGTGCCGCTGATACTAGTGATAGATCCAATTCATTATCTACCTCAAAAACTGGTCAAACTAATGATGGTAATGAACCTGAAGATTATTTAGCAAAAGAAGAACAAATTAAACTTGAAGAAGAAAGATTAAGAAAATTTGAAGAAAGAGTTCATCAAGATTTAATTAATAAACGTAAAGAATTAATGGAAAGAGAAAATGAATTAAAAGAAATTGAAAAAAGACTTTTGGCTGAAGGATTAAAATTGAATGAAGAAGGTAACGTTGTTAAAATCGATGAATAAACTGTTGGTATATAATAAATATAAGATGTAATTATTTTTCTATTTCATTTATTTCTCTTTTAATTTCAAATATAAACATTATATTCTATAAAATAATTAATTAGAAAGATTTTCATATCAATTCTTATATTTACTAATGATTTCGTTAAATTTTTCAAGCTTTTCATTATGATCAACAATATATTGATGATCAGGATTTAAATTGTTTAATTTTGTTATTAAATCTTTATTATCTTCAGATTTACCAATTAAATAATTCAAAGTAATTTGATTTGCAATAATATCATCATTATCTTTAATGTTTAAAGTTTGAATTTGTTGATAAACTTCATTAGCTTCTGGATAATGTTTTAATTGAATAGTTAAAACAAATAAAGCATTTAAAATATTAAATTTACTACTTTCATCATCATCAAAATCATTTGATAAAAGTTCATCATAGAAAAAATATGAATTATTAATATTATCAGTTTCACCTTTTATTGATAAAATCCAACTTTCTAATACATGATAAATTATATCATCTCTAGCTGAATCTGGGAAATTTTTAAATAAATTAAAAATTTTATTAGCTTGACTAAAATTACCTTTAATTAAATATAATTGAATTAAAATTAAATAAGGTTCTAATTCATTTATTTTTAACATATTAGAATCTTCAATATATTTATTTAAAACTGCTATAGCTTGATCATAATCTTTAATATATTTTATTAAATAAAATGATGTTAAAATAGCTTGTAATTCAGATTCTGGTTCTTTGATATCTTCAAAATATGGGGAATCATCAGTACCAAAACTATTTAAATCATTCCATGCACTTAATAATTGGAAAAATTGTTCATTATCAGGGAATCTACTTTTACCTTCATCAATTAATTTAGATGCATCCTCACCTAATGATATTAATGATCTAATTTGAAATTCTAAAACTTTTAATTGATTTTCTTCACTAAATTGATCTAATACATATTTCTTAACTTTACTATATTGTTGAGTATAGAATTGATTTCTAATTGTATATAATTCACCTGAGTCTCCAAAATCCATTGTGGTTAATAAGTTATATAGCTTTTAATTCCAAAACTTTTCTCAGTTTATGTTGATATAAATTACGTGTTGAGAATCGACAATTTTGTGTAATTTTTCAATTCTTCATTTAATTTAATTTTGCAATTCTTATTTTATTAAATTTATTTTAAATAAATACATATATTTACAAGTAGAATTATTTAGATTGTCTTATTTTTTCCCAAGCAGATTTAGGTTTTATATCATCATTATTATCATCAGATTTTAGATCTGTTATTTTTGGCTCAATCATTTCATTTGTTTCATTATTATCATTTTTTGTTTCAGTTGGTTGTTTTTGAAATCCATTTGCAATTCTAATTTTATCCCAATGACTCAATTCTTCTGGTGATTTATTCTCTTCAAATTCTCTACCTAATACTGAATCTTTTTTAGATTTATTCATTGGTGGATTATAATGAACTTGATGTTTTTGTTGCTCAGTAAATGTTCTTGGATCACTTATTATAAAAGAAGGATCTTCTGAAGTCCTTCTATAATACAAGTAAAATAATGATGCTTGATGATAATTCATTGTTTTCCAAACATTCAATTGATTATTTTCAGTATTTGACAATTCATTAATTTTAGATTTAAATTGAACTTTTGATATAAATTGATTAGCGGCAACCATTGTACCTAAACCTATAATAAATGATAAAAATGGTTTATGGACAACAGATTTGGTTGGAACATTTTTAATTCTCTGAACTTTTCTAGCAATTGTTGGCCCGAAAAAAGCCCCTAATCCTAAACCATAACTCATTAAACTTGTTTTAGTAATCACAATTTGTAAATCTTGCGTTAATTGTTTTCTATCATCATTAGTTAAAGCATGATCAGCTTCATAAAATTTCACACTTGCTTCGAATTGTTTAGGACTCAATTTTTGAAGTAATGGATTATCATGACCAAGTGGAACAGATACGGTTCCATTTCCATCATTTGTTACATTATTTTCGTTACCATTATTATCCATTTTCTTTTACTTAAAATTTCTTATATATTGATTAAAGATTTCCTAATGAGAGAAAAAAAAAAACGACTTTACTATTTATATGAAAAAATGTTCGCGAGAAACACAAATTAATTTTAAATTAATTTATTATCTCTTCTCTTTTCATCTCTTAATCTGATTAATTGTTCAACAACGGTATCGAATTTAACCATATCATTCTTACCTTGTTCTTCTTGAATATCTCTGTTTCTTACATTAACACTCTTTTCTTCTTGTTCTTGTTCACCTACAATAAAGATAAAGTTGTATTTTAATAATTGACCAGATCTAATTTTCTTTTGTAAAGTATTACCAGAAAGATCAACATCAGCATAGAAAGAATATTTTTTAACTAATTGATCTTTTAATGATTCAGCATATTCGAAATATTTAACACCAACTGGAACAACTAAAATTTGTCTTGGTGATAACCATAATGGCCATTTACCTTTAAAATGTTCAGTTAAAATAGCAGTCATTCTTTCAACTGAACCTAAAATAGCTCTATGAATCATAACTGGTTTACCAATGGTATTATCTTTATCATTAGAGTCAGCTTTATATTCTAATTCAAATCTTTCAGGTAATTGGAAATCTAATTGAATAGTAGCACATTGGAACCATCTATTTAATGCATCACTAATCATAATATCAATCTTTGGACCATAGAAAGCACCATCACCTGGGTTTAATTCCCATTTACCTTCACCCAAATATTCATTTAATGATTGTTCTAATTGTTTTTCAGCTTTATTCCATGTTTCAAGTTCACCAACATATTTTTCAGGTCTAGTTGATAATTCCATTTTAAATTCAAAACCAAAAATTCCATAAATTTTTTGTAAAAAGTCAAAACAACCTTTTAATTCTGTAACAATTTGATCATGAGTACAGAAAATATGGGCATCATCTTGTTGGAAACGACGAACTCTAGTTAAACCTGATAATGCACCACTAAATTCATTTCTGTGAATAACACCAAAATCAGCAACACGCCATGGTAATTCACGGTATGATCTTTCTCTTGATTTGAAAATTAAACAATGACCAGGACAATTCATTGGTTTTAAACCAAAAGTTTCTTTTTCAACTTCAAATGAAAACATATTTTCTTGATAATTATTCCAATGACCAGAAGTTTGCCATAATTTTGAATTATACATATTAGGAGTGATAACTTCTTCAAAACCTCTTTGTCTATATTCATATCTCATCAAATCACATAAGGAATTGTAGATTCTAGTACCATGAGGTAACCAAAATGCAGAACCTGGAGATAATTCATTAAATAAGAATAATTCTTGTTCTTTACCAATTTTTCTATGATCCCTTTCAGATGCTTCTTTTAAAAATTTTAAATGTTCATCCATAAGTTTTTTATCTGGGAAAGAAATACCATAAACTCTTTGTAAAGAATCATTAGTATTATCACCTAAGAAATAAGAAGAAGAATTCTTTAAAACTTTAAAAGCTTTAATTTTACCTGTATGAGGAATATGAGGACCTAAACATAAATCAATTAATGGACCACATCTATAAACAGTGGTTGAAGTTCCATCAGGAACTTTTTCACTAATAAATTGAACTTTATATTTATTGTAATGGAACATTTCTAATAATTGTTCTTTAGTCATTTCTAATCTTTCGAATTTTTGTTTTTCTTTAATACCTTTAGTAGCAACTTTTTCTAAGTTACCAAAATCAGCTTGACTAACAGCTCTTTCCCCATTATCAATAGACATATCATAAAAAAATCCATCTTCAGTTGGTGGACCATAAGATAAATGACAACCATAATGACATTCAGCAGCTTCACCTAAAACATGAGCAGATGAATGCCAAAAAACTTGTTTACCTTCAGGATGTTCAAAATCCAAAAATTCTAATGTACAACAATTTTCTAAAGGTCTAGTTAAATCCCATAATTGACCATCAACTTTTGAAATAACTTGTCTTTCAGTAAATGATTTACCAATTTCATTAGCGATGTCAATAGGACAAGTTTCATAAGAAGTACCAACTTTGATATTACCATCTTTTAAAGTAATATTGATAGATTTACGTTCTTTTTGCTTAATATCTTCATCGTATTTAGCTTTTAATTCATCAAACATTTTAATACGAGATTCTATGAATGCTGGTTGAGGGTCTAATAATAATGAATTACCACCTGCATTTTTTTTCTTTTCTTTCTTATTTACCTTTTCTTGAGGTTTTTGTTGACTTTTATCGTTGACAGATAATTGTTCAACTTTTTTTTCAACTTGTTCAGGCTCAGTAGCTGACATTTCTGTGTTGGATACTTTTTTTTTTTTTTTCAAAGCGTGTATTGAGAAATGAGTAACACCAAAATTAAGTAGACAATATATTTCGCTGCGGGATGAGACATACTCTGCAGGCTTGAGTTTACGCTGTGCTGCAAAGAATTTGTTAAATCAACAGTTTTACATACTTGATTTAAAATACTAATAAATGAATAGATCAAGTAATAGTTTGAGATATAAAAAACCAAATGATAATATATTGAAAATATCACAATTACTAGATGAAAATGATAGATTGTTGTATGAAAAATCAGCTAGATTGCAAGATATAAATCATGATGTATATAAGCTTAAATCATTAAATATAGACGATAAGATAACTGATATTTCAAAACAATTGAATTGGGTATTAACAGATTTACAAGGGAAATTAAGTGATTTGGAATATAAGCAACAATATATTCAAAGGAATAATGTGCTAAGATATTCTAATTATAGACGTAACACTTCAAAGAGTAATATTACAGAAGAAGATGAAGAATTCGAAGAAGATGAAGGTATACAAGACATAAATAATGAAGATATGATTAATATAAACCCAAGAAATAGCTTACAGAGAACCCAAGTGATTAATGATGCTTATGAATCATTAACAGTAGGAGGTGATAATATTGAAGAAGCCCCTGAAGATACACCAATTGACCTTTTAAATCAATTAGAAGGATATTTAAATTCAGTTAATATAGATGAAACTGAAAAGCATGATTTGAGTAATATTGTACGGTCAACTAATGAAATAATAACTGCAATTCCAATCAATCCAACAAATACAAAAAATTTGAATGATTTTATTTCTTCACTTGAAGGTTGTATCGGGTCATTTACTAGTTAATTAGAGAATACTAAGCAATGCAAAAGAAAAAAAAAAGGCAAAAAAGAAAAATTAAAATACAACAACACACACAAAAGAACAATCACCTTATCATTTATTAATTTATTTACAAGCTAGTTTAAAAAGTTTTTGGGGCTAAAGTAGCAATTTTACTAAATTTTAAATCTCTTAATTCTTTAGCTACTACAGATGAAACTCTAGTACCTAAAGGATCACCATTTTTATTAATTAATACACATGCATTATCATCGAACCTTACAGTAGAACCATCCATTCTTCTAAATGGAGCCTTAGTTCTAACTACAACAGCACGACATATATCTCTTCTTTTAACTCTATTATTAGCTGATTGACCAGTAATTTCTGATGTTAAAGGTCTAGCTTGTTTGACAACAACGGTGATTTCATCTCCAACTTTGGCAAAATTTCTTGGTCCATGACGTAAAACTTTGATACATTCCACCACTTGTGCTCCTGAATTATCTATAACATTCAATAAAGACTTTAAATAAATCATCTTGGTTAAATTTTTCAAAGAAAAAATTGAAAAATATTTGAGAAGTCGCTTTTTTTCTTCACGCTCTTTTGAGACCTCTCTTTGATTTTTCTTTATTAATTCAATTAGTTAATAAACATATTAGATGGTGGTATTGATAGGTTATGCCCAATTTTTTGCAAAGAATTAACACTATAAGAGGGCTAAGACCACAGATATCCAGATTTTATTCTTCAAAAGATACAGTAAACTGGAATGCTTCTGATATTATCAAAGATAGAAAATCCGAGTTTCAAGGAAGGCATGTCTCTATACAACATCCTGAAGATGTTACTATAATGATCGAAAAGTTTTTGAAAGACCATAAAAGTATAGCTAAGAATTCTACCCATCCTTATATATATGCTTGGAGAGTTGGGAAAAAAGCTAGCGAGAATACAATGGCTGCAAATCATTATATTGATTCGAATGATAAAATATCACCAAAGGAAAGAAAAAAGCAGAAAAAGGATAAATCTGACGAATTACAAAATACTTTCACTAATGTTTTACAAGGAAGCTATGATTGTGGAGAAAAATGTGCAGGGGATCATATTTTGAGGAAAGTAATCTTACAGTATAATTTGTATAATATTTTAATAATTGTTACTAGATGGCATAATGGTAGTAATTTGGGACCTAAAAGATTCAAACATATAGTAACTGCAAGTTTGGATACGTTAAAAAAGGTAAATCAATAATCAATCAATGCATTTTAATAACTTATAGATTTTCACGTGACGACCTGGTAACGCTAGCGGAATTATTTTTTTTTTTTTTTCTTTGCTCAAAATTTTCATTAATTAAACTTCTTACTCTTTTTAGCTTCCCGCTAAGGTCAACAATTTTATTTAATTCAATAGATATCTTATTCTTGTCTCTTTAAGTATGATTGGAATTAGGAGATGTTTAAACCAATCAGCCAGATTGGCTGCCAGATTAAGTCATAATTCTGCCTTACCAAGAAGAGTTGTTGCGAATTTATTAATTAACAGAGTCAATTATTATTCAACTAAATCAGTACCTTTTACAGCTGAAACTTATAAGGATAAAGTTCAAAGAAGTGATTATAAAGTTTTAGAAAATTCTGACATTGAATTTTTCAACAGTATTTTACAAGATTCAAATGGTATCATTACAGATGAAGATGATTTATTATTTTTTAATGAAGATTGGATGAGAAAATATAGAGGTCAATCACAATTGGTTTTAAAACCAAAGACAGCTGATCAAATTTCAAAAATTTTAAAATATTGTAATGATAATAAATTAGCTGTTGTTCCTCAAGGTGGTAACACCGGTTTAGTTGGAGGCTCTAATCCAATTTTTGATGAAATTATTTTATCGGTTGCAAATTTAAATAAGGTTAGATCATTTGATGAAAATAGTGGTATTCTTAAATGTGATGCTGGTGTTATCTTAGAAAATGCCGACAACTTTTTAGCTGAACATGGATATATATTCCCATTAGATTTGGGAGCTAAAGGATCTTGTCATGTTGGTGGTGTTGTTGCTACAAATGCTGGTGGTTTAAGATTATTAAGGTATGGTTCATTACATGGAAGTGTTTTAGGTTTAGAAGTGGTTTTACCTGATGGAACCATTTATAATTCAATGAATTCCTTAAGAAAAGATAATACAGGATTTGATTTAAAACAATTATTCATTGGTTCTGAAGGTACTATTGGTATAATTACAGGTGTTTCTATTTTATGTCCTTCAAGACCTTCTTCATTTAATGTTGCATTATTAGGTGTTGATAGTTATGAAACTGTTCAAAAAGTTTTCGTTGAATGTCGTAAAGAATTGGGTGAAATTTTATCAGCTTTCGAATTTATGGATAATAAATCTCAAATTTTAACTGGTAGACATTTAAATGCTGATCATCCAATTGAAAGTAGTGAATTCCCTTTCTATATTTTAATTGAAACTTCTGGATCAAATAAAGAACACGATGATGAAAAATTGGAAACTTTCTTAGGTAATGCTATGGAAAATGGTTTAGTTGAAGATGGTATTATTGCTCAAGATGAAACTCAAGTTAAAAGTTTATGGAGCTGGAGAGAATCTATTCCTGAAGCTTCAACTATGAATGGTGGTGTTTATAAATATGATGTTTCATTACCATTAAATGATTTATATGGTTTAGTAGAAGCTGCTAATGTCAAATTAGAAGAAGCTGGTTTACTTAGTTTAGATGATACTTCTAAACCAGTTGTTGGTGCTATTGGTTATGGTCATATTGGTGATGGTAATTTACATTTAAATGTATGTGTTAGAGAATATTCTAAAGTCATTGAAAATGTATTAGAACCTTTTGTATATGAATGGATTCAACAACATAAAGGTTCTATCTCTGCTGAACATGGTTTAGGCTTTCAAAAGAAGAATTATATTGTCTATACTAAGAATGATGATGAAATTAAATTAATGAAAGATTTAAAGAACCTTTATGACCCAAAGAAAATCTTAAATCCTTATAAATACATATAAAACATAGAGGATTAAAAATATACGTAACTTATTTATTTGAATAAATATAAATAGATCAACTTTAAAGTTTAAAACGAAAAGATCAAGACTATCAAATTACTCTATAATTTAGATTCAGCTCTAAGTAATGAACCTTCTTCATATAATTTTTCAAATACATCATTGAAGAATTTCTTAGCTAAAGGTCTTTTAATTTTCAATGTTGGGGTAAGGATATCATATTCGATTTTTAAAGGTTCAATATCTATGTAAATGTTATGAACTTTTTCAAAACCTTGGAAAACACCTTCAACAGATTTATTCATTTCTTTTAAGAATTGAGTCTTGACAGATTTTTCATTAATATATTTAATTAAATCTTGATTATCTTTCGGAGTAAAGTTAAAGTTTTTCTTTAACCATGGAGTAATAGATTCAGGTTCAACTCCCATAACACCAACTAAAAATGTTTTTAAGGAATCACCATGAACATAAGATTGTTGTAATAATGGGAAGAATGATAAATATTGATTTTCGATTTTTTCTGGAGTAATATATTCACCTTGAGCTAATTTGAAAAAGTTTTTAACTCTATCAATAATGTATACTCTACCATTATTAGAATCAAATCTAGCAATATCACCAGTTTTGAACCATCCATCTTCATCAAAAGCTTTTGCAGTTTCTTCATCATTTTTATAATATTCACGGAAAATTTGAGGACCTCTAATTAATAATTCACCCCTTGGACCACCCTCATCGGTAGCGTAATAATTCATTTCAGGAATTTCTCTTAATCTCATTTCACAAGTCATTGAAGTAGCACCACAAGAACCAGGTTCAGCTTCATAAATCATTGAACCACAAATACCAGCAAAAGATTCAGTTAAACCATAACCTTGAGCAACACCAATATTTAAAACAGCTTTTAAGAATTTGATGGTATCAGCAGAGATAGGGGCAGAACCAGAAGCAAAACTAATAACATTACCCATACCAATTTTTTTACGAATTAAGCTCAGTAATCTGTCATAAATTAAATGTCTACCCTCAGCACCATCTTTAACAGATTGAGCATTTATTCTATAATCAACCACTTTGTTAAATAAGTATTTAAGAATTGGTTTTTCATCATTATTAACAGTTTGAGCTTTCAAAGCACTTTCTAATTTAGTTAAAACTCTTGGAACTAAAACTAAAGCTCTAGGATTTAAGAATTTAATATCATCTAATAATGATAAAGGAGTTGGAGTTGAAGGATAACCAATAGTATAACCTCTTGATAAAGAAAAGTTACAAGTCATTCTTTCAAAAATATGAGCTAATGGTAAGAAAGAATAAAGATTAACATCACTATTACCATCATCATGAACACTATTTTTAATTTGACAAAAAGCAGCTGAAGCAACACCATTTTTATGGGTTAAAACAACACCTTTAGGATTAGCACCTGTAGTACCAGAAGTAAAACTAATGGTATAAACAGTTTCAGGAGTTGGAGGTAAATCTGGGGAAGGATTTAATTCACCTAATTTTTCAACTTGGAAGAAATCATAAAGCATAATTTTATTTTCTTTAGCAAAATCAAGTAATTGTCTATCTTTTGAAGCTGGATTATTAATATCTAATTTCTCCATTGAAACTAAAGAAACTAAATTAGCTAATTCTTCAGGATGTTTATTTTTTAAACCGATAAGAGTTTCCAATTTATCTTTTGTACAAATAACAACTGGACTTTCAGTTAAATTAAGAATATATTTTGAAGTAGCAGGACCTAAAGTATCATAAAGTGCAGTATTTGTAATTGAATGAGAAGAACAAGCTAAATCAGAAATAACCCATTCTTTTCTATTAGAGGAAAAAAGTGAAACAATAAAAGAATCACTTGGATCATTATAATGATTTTCAATTCTTGCAGCAACTGGAGCAGTTGGTTGGAAAACACCATATTTTAAAATATAAAAAATACCTGAACCAAAATGTTTCCTACGTAAATTTATAGCTTCATAAGTTTCGAATTCAAAATCACCAAATGTACCATCGCCTAAAACTTTTCTTGTACCTAAACAATTTTTTTTACCATTTAATTTGACAGAATGTTGAAATAAAGCATGATAAGTATTTAACAGTGGATGTAAACAAGAAATCAACTTTTCAGGGGAATATTCATTCCTATAAACTGCTGAATGACCAGGAGTTGCACTATTAGGTAATGGTACACTATTACAGAACTCCATTTCATTTTTTGGTATAGTCTTTTCAATTAAATCATTGATATATTGTGGATCATCAGAACAAAGCGAGACATTTAAACTCATGGTAATTGAATAACTTATTGGGGGGTTTTAGAAAAAAAAAAGTTAAGGTATTGAAAATTTATTATCAATTGTCGAATTTTAAAGGAATACCCACATTATTTGAAGGGCCGTAGATAGACCGCGGTTAGGTTTATTCTGCAAAGTCTCGGGATGAGGAGAAGCGAGTTAAGAAAGTTTCATGAGCGGACTTAAAATTTAAAGGTCGGGGTGGTCAAATAAAATGAATTTATACATATGCAAATATAACAAGATTAATTCTCTTGCATTATTATTGATTTAGTTATATTTATTGTTCAATTTTGCGTCATAGAGTGATTCAAAATTGTTATTCTCGGCTAGAACAATCAATAATCGGTTATAAAATTCACGGAAAACTGCACTAGATGGTGTTATAAATGAGTTACTCATGAAATGGGTCAAGGGAATTTTTTTTAATAAAATTAAACTTTTTCCCATTTTTAATCCTTTATTTCTCTTTCCGGTATTTAAAAAAGTTTTTGACATATATCGTTAAAATGTGTAGTTCCCTCTGACTCACATATTAAGTTAGCTCTAGTTACAGATGATAATTATATGACGTAATCGCATTAAGGATGTGTAAAATTCAGTTCAAAAAGAGGAAGGGATCCGAAATTGTAATATTGAAGCAAATTCTATAGAAATTAAGATTCGTTCGAGATTGACTGGAGTCTACTGAATTTGGAATTTTCGAATGTATGGGTCATACATATTGTATTTTTTCTGTGAAACAGCTAGACTCTCTAGTCTCAAATTTCCCCAGGTTTGAGTATTTTCTTAACCAGTTGATTTGATTACACGAAATGGTATCAAAGTTTGAATTTCTAAACGCTCGATAGAAACTTACCATTTTACAATGTAAACAGACTAGAATTGATATTAACTAACCTTTCGAGGAGTTGAAATCACTTATAGATTGTTTTTTTTTTTAAAAATGGATACTCTTTATCTATGTGTTGCGCACGCCCCCTCAAGCTTATTTTTTGCAATCAATGAGTAATAAAACAGTAATGATCTACAACGTGTGACTCAGTTTGTTATGATTGGTATAATACATAAGAGTAGAGTTTTCACCCATTCCTTGAAAAAGGGAACATTCTATAATACAAGATCAATTTCAACAGCTATGATTCCAATTGACAATTATTTAGCTAGGTCTTGGTTAAGGCAACATTTATATTATTTGGGATTTGATATAATACGATTGCAATCGTATTTAAAATTAAGTAATGACTTTAAAAATGGCGGGACTATTAAAAGTATAGTAAGTGATATATCTACTTTTATTAACTCAGAATTAACCGATTCAAGAGAAAAATCAGAAATTAAAGACTTAATGTATTTCTATAATAATGATTTAAGGGTTTATGACCTACATAATATCTCACAATCTAAATTATTCTTTATATTTGTTGGTTATATGATTTTAAACAAACCAGACAAATTAAATGAATTCACTGATAAATTGTTAGCTATTTATATTGAATCCAATAATGTTATTAATAGAAATCTTGATTTTGATGAATCTCATAAAAGAGTATTATCATTAATTAATAATTATTATGATACTTGTTCTATTAATGAAGATTTATTATTTAATTCTTCAAGAAAGAAAATAACGTTATTTATTTCCAAGAATAAAACTATAGAACTTCCTCCATTACCAAGGATTAAAGATAAGAAATTACTTGTTAAATCTTTAATCCATAAAGAATTATACCGTGCTTTTGTTAATAAGGATCATGAATTTTATTCTATATTAAAGAAAAATGATATAAATATAACAAAGGAAACAAATCAAATCATTAGAAACGATTTATCATTATTTGATGGTTTGGGTGATTATTATTTATCTAAAGAATCTTCAAGATTATTATATCGATTTAAATTTTCAAGACCTTATAATGATGAAACTATTTTCGGTAGAAAATCATATAATCTTTTAAAGACTATACTAGCAACAAATACTTTATTATCAAGATTGGCTCTTAGTTATAATCTTCATAATGGGTTGAATGATCCTATTGTTAATGATATCTTTAGAGAATCCTATGTCCCAAGTATGAATAATTGGCAAGATCTTGATTTTGAAGTTTGTGCTAATTCAAAAGATTACAAATATGAACAAGAGTTTATTGCTGATTATTTCGAACAATATATGGGTGCTTTATTTCTTGAACAACCAACTGTAGCACAGAAATGGATCAATGAAATTTATGGGAATATCTTATTTCTGATATCTGATGTTCATCGAATACCTTCCAAAAACCTTATACAGTATGATTATCATTCCTGGGGAATGGATGTAATTGGAAGAAGATTAAAATAATTAAATATTTATGAGATTACATTTACAATTATGAAATTAGCTATGTTAACAATTAATACAGATTCAGATTACTTCTTTAAATCTTGCATCATTGAAAGGAAACCTCCTCTCTTTTTAGGTTTTTGTGTAGATTTAAAGTCTTTAATATTCAAAAACTTATTTCGATTTGTTGTTGAATCATCTCCACTATCACTATCACTATCACTATCACTGCCACTATCACTGCCACTATCACTGCCACTATCACTGTCACTATCACTGTCACTGTCACTGTCACTGCCACTATCACTATCATCGCTATCGCTATCACTTTCGCTTTCTTTGCTGCTACTTGCTATTTGACTACCTGAATTGAACTTCTGTCTTTTCGGGTTAGGAGCTACACCATCTCTAACATCGGGGACACCCCTTTTAGCCAAATCCGTCAAAGAATTAAGTAATGGTTTAGCGATTGATTGGACAGTATTTGCCTTTATAGAATCTTTTTTGGTTTCTGGGATTCTCTTTTCCACCACTGGTGATTTTGGTTTCTCTGTTACTTTTGATTTCATAGATTCCATAGGAGCAGTACTCCCAGAAGTTATCAACTGTTTTAAGAGTGGGACGTCATCAGCTAACCTGGGGGCTCTTGTTTCCTCATCAGATTCTGAGTCACTCAGAGAGCTTGAACCGGAATTTGAATCTGAACTTGAACGTGAACCGGAATTTGAATCTGAACTTGAACGTGAACCCGAATTTGAGTTAGAATCTGAGCCAGAATCTGAGTCAGAATCTGAGTCAGAGATAGAAATAGATTCAGACACAGATTTAGAACTTTGATCTAAGCTGGGGTTAGTTTTGGTGGAAGGCAGCTTTGAATTGGATTTGGAGGAGGAGGATGGCAACGAGTTTGAGCCGTTAGGAAAATCAGATTTGGTAGAAGATTCAGGGACAGGAATAGGCACCAAATTTTTGGCTTTTCTCTCTTGGAGCAACTTATTGGCTCTGGCTACTGTACTAGTCTTTTCTGGGTCGATTATTATACCTTCATCGCTCTTTTTATTAACAGAGTCTTCAGAATGAATTTTTCCAACAGTTTGCTTCTCATTAGGTTTAGCAGTGGAAGGTACAGGCTGTGATACCTGAGAATCTGATACAAGTTCTTTCGTTTTGTTAGCAGCAGTATTATCTGTTATTTTTATGCTCTCTGTAGGCACGGCTTTTGCTTTAGAGTTGACTTTTTCACCTTCTAAACTTACATCAGTCTTAGCAGTGGATTCAGATCTCTCGCCCAGAGATGGTGCATGAAAACTAGCTTGAGTGGAATCAGTTTGAGAATTACCTCTAATTTTATTAGCAGACTCTTTGGTTGTATCAATTGTGTTTTTGATATTTTTCATATTTTTAACAATGTTGGATAATCTAGATCTTTGATGCACCGGTGGAGCAGCTTTCTCTTTAGTATTATCGTTGATATTTTCCTCATTAGAAACAGTAATATCTTCAAAAGAAGATCGTCTATCTATGTCTGTGATTTCCTTAGAGTTAAGACTTTGATTTGAAACTTGAGATCCACTTCTAGATTTAGCAATTGCTTGAGCTTTCTTATCTCTTGATTTTTGAATTTTCTTAGCTTTTATAGATTTCGCTTTGTCATCATCAACAATGTATGTATCATTTTCAGCTTGTTTAGCTTTTGATGCTTTACTTACTTTACCAGTTGAGGATTTGTCATTTTCAGACAGTCTTACAGCTGAAATGTTTGGTTGTTGACCATTTCTTGAACGTCTAACACTAGATGGATACACTTTATCAGGCACCATAGAAACAGATAATGTTTTTAATAACTTTTGAGCTTGTGATTGTTTTTTAGTCTCTTTATTATTTTCTTCAACATAAGAATCCTTAATATTTGAAGGAATAACACTTGAATAAATGATGGAAATTAATTCATCATGAGTGATAGTTTTAGAACGTGCCTTTTGGGCTTGAGCGCTTGGACTACTATCAGCTGAATTATCATAATCACTAGAAACAGATTCAACGGAAGTTTCATCATCATCTTGAACTTTTTTAGCAATTTCTTGATTTTCTAATTGTGTATGTACTGGAACGCTCAACATCCCTGATGTTATACGTTTATTTGTCCCAGGTAATTTATTATCATCATTCTTTTTGGAATCCCTTTTTTTTGGAATTATTCTATCATCAATAGTTTCAGGAGGAGGTAGCGAGACAGATGTTTCATTTAAACTATCTTTAGTTGGGGAATTTTGATTAGATCCTTGGAAAGATGAATTAACAATATTATTATTGTTGTTAATTTTCTTTTTAGGTATATTATTACTAACTGTTTCAAAATATTCATTGGTACGTTTACTACTACTTTGAGGAAGTTCTGAACCTTCTGTGAAAACAGGTGCTGGTGCCAATAATGGAGTACTATGAGATTGTGCTTCCATTGATTTAGTTTTAAGAACATTGGGAGTAAAACTCTTTAATATTTTACTATGATTAAAACTATTATTGGCATTTGTATTTTGGTTTAATGAATTATTGATTAAAATTCTGATTAATTCACCAGAGTTGAAAACATCTTGAATTTCAAAGTCAGGATCCAAATCACATTTATTAGAATCTTGAATCCCATCGATATCCAATTCTTCTTCTCCTGGATACAATTTTTTAAACTTGTTAGATATCTCTTTACACACCGTAGATAAATCAGTTCCAGTGGTAGCCAAATGAAGAAATTTTCTTCCATTAGAACCATCAACCACCAAAGTTTCTTGATCCACTTGATTTATTGGTACCAATTGTACCTGTAACTTTATCTTGGACATAGTTTAGTTCCGGTTAAGGTTTAAATTACAAAATCCATACTAGAAGATGGGCTCGCGCCTTTTTTCATGTTTTTTTTTTCTGCGAGAGACCGTATGATAAGGTTTTGCAGTAATTGAGGGAATTGTTAATGAAGCGTTAAAGAAGCGAAGAGTTTTGTGGGAAAGTAATGTATTATAATATGTTTTATTATGAGTGACTTAAGCTGGGATGCTTTTTGAGCTTAAAGTACGTTTTGATGACAAAAAAAGGAGTATGGAAGTCCACGAGATGGTTTATTATTGAAGTGGACACCATCCAGATATCTGTAATGGTTGCAAGAGTCCAGTTATGAATAAGCAAGAATATAAGGTAAGGGAAATACCAATGTTTTAATTTAACACATAGAATTAATCAGGTTGCAAAAATCCGGTTTGTCCACGAGCGTGTCTAGTTAGGCTGCGAAATGTTGTGGTCAAATATTATCAATGTTCAAAGGTGGGCCATTCGAGGATTCTAAGAATTTTCTAGCCTTTTCTGCAAATGATTTATCTGAAGTCTTTTTAAATCGACTATTTCATCATCAATTATATCATTGATTTTAACCTGGTTATATTTAGGTGAAAATGATAATATTTCACCATCCATGGTTCCACAATAGAAAGTATTCAGGAATGGTTCACCATTAGCTATTGAACAAGTCCTCCCTATATTTTTAGAGCCTTTCCTATTCAATCTACTAACTAGTTTACCATCGATTGTTCTGAAAATAAATATATCGCTATTATCACTGGGAAATATAAGATATTGTAATTCACTCTCATATCTATAATTTAATGTTATTGGAATCGTTTGCATATATTTGTTTCTTGTTAAAGGACCAAAATTCGTTAACTTGTTTATAGGAGGTGCATTGGAGCTAATCATATCCCAAACTCTAACTTTATCATCATTACCCGTAGTGAATAAAGTATGACCCAAAGGATCCCAAACTAATCCATTGACAGGCCCCAGGTGAGCTTTAACTGAAGTTCTAGTTAAATTATCTGTACTATTACTTGAAGAGTTTGTTCTTAGCATATCTAACCTACAAAGACAAGATTTGCTTCTTCGTATATCCCAAACTTTAACTTCACCATCTAATCCACCTGAAGCCAATATATTATCATTTTTAGGATGCCACTTAACAGATAATGTTTTATTTTTATGACCAGTTAAACTTTGAGCACTAGATGTTGATCTCAAATCCAATAATCTTATAAATGGTTGATCACTCGCTGTTGCTATTAATGTTTGATTTATATCAAATGAATAAATTCTATTATTCAAATTGAACTCATGAACTTCACTTAATTCATTTGTATCCCAAACTTTCAAGCTATGATCAAATGAGCTTGAAACAAACATCCCTGTGTCAAATGGCCACCATTGAATACATGAAATACCAAATTGATGACCTGTTTTCCTAGGTATTGTAGCAAGATTATTGAAAGTACTTATAGGATTATCATAATCACCTTCATCATCTCTATCGATGTAAGAAAGATCCTCATTCTTTCCAGGCAATATTTCATCCTTCAAATCCCATAATTTTATAGAAGAATCTGCACATCCACTTAATAAATATTGATAATCTTGCTGCTCTAATGATAAGCTATTTACACTAGCATTCTTATGACAGTTGATTGGGAAAACATTTTTAGAACAATTTTGCTTCAATGTTGCAACTCCCGATTCGGATATAGTCTTTGAAAACTCTAATGGCGATATTCTACCAACTTTTCTATCAAACAATAAAGATTGCATTCCATAATGAGCTTACTAAAATGAACCTTTATCGCTCATCGTTAATATAAAACCATGCGGTCGTGCAAAGTCGCGCTTTCTGAATTTTTTTCTCTCTTTGTCAAAAAAATTTTCCCTGGACGTTAAACACTTTAAGTCAAATATATTTATAATCTAAAACATGTTAGACATTAATGCATTCCTTGTTGAAAAGGGAGGAGAACCTGATAAAATTAAGGAATCCCAAAAAAAAAGAGGTGATTCCGTCGAAGTTGTTGATGAAATTATCAATGACTATAAAGAATGGACCAAAATTAGATTTGATTTAGATGAATTAAATAAATCATTAAATAAATTACAAAAAGAAATTGGTAAAAAATTTAAAGCTAAAGAAGATGCTAAAGAATTATTAACCGAAAAAGATAAACTTAATGAAGATAAAAAAGCATTAATTGAAAAAGAACAAGAAGCTGATAAAAGAGTTAGAAATAAGATTAATACAGTTGGTAATATTGTTCATGAATCAGTTGTTGTTTCACAAGATGAAGACAACAATGAACTCGTTAGAGTTTGGAAACCAGAAGGTCTTGAAGAAATTGGTAGTTTAGCTGCTGCAACTAGAGCTCCAGCTAAATTATCTCATCATGAAGTTTTATTAAGATTAGATGGTTATGATCCAGAAAGAGGTGTTAGAATTGTTGGACATCGTGGTTACTTTTTAAGAAATTATGGTGTCTTTTTGAATCAAGCATTAATTAATTATGGTTTAAGTTTCTTAGCTAAAAATGATTATACTCCATTACAAGCTCCAGTTATGATGAATAAAGATGTTATGGCTAAAACTGCTCAATTATCACAATTTGATGAAGAATTATATAAAGTTTTAGATGGTGATGATGAAAAATATTTAATTGCTACATCTGAACAACCAATTTCTGCTTATCATGCTAATGAATGGTTTGAATCTCCTCAAGAACAATTACCTGTTAGATATGCTGGTTATTCATCTTGTTTTAGAAGAGAAGCTGGATCTCATGGTAAAGATGCTTGGGGTATTTTCAGAGTCCATGCATTTGAAAAAATTGAACAATTTGTTTTAACTGAACCAGAAAAATCTTGGGAAGAATTTGATAGAATGATTGGTTTATCTGAAGAATTTTATCAATCTTTAGGTTTACCTTATAGAATTGCTGGTATTGTTTCAGGTGAATTAAATAATGCTGCTGCTAAAAAATATGATTTAGAAGCTTGGTTCCCATATCAAAATGAATATAAAGAATTAGTTTCATGTTCTAATTGTACTGATTATCAATCAAGAAACTTAGAAATTAGATGTGGTATCAAACAACAAAATCAAAGTGAAAAAAAATATGTTCATTGTTTAAACTCCACCTTATCTGCTACCCAAAGAGCTTTATGTTGTATTTTAGAAAATTATCAAAAAGAAGATGGTTTAGTTGTTCCAGAAGTTTTAAGAAAATATATTCCTGGTGAACCTGAATTTATCCCATTCATCAAAGAATTACCAAAGAATTCCACTTCAAATAAAAAGAAAAATTAATTGGTTTTTCTCTTTCAATCATCTTTATACGTTAAGTAGGTATTAATATAATCAATAAGAAACAAAAATTCATTACATAGTAACTTACAAAAAGTCGTGGGACTTTTGAAGTGTTGCGATAAGCAAATTTTAATCGTGCTATTTTTTTTTTCAGTTCTCAGATCATTCCAAAAAGATTTAAAAAGGTTATCTTGCTTGTGAAATTTCACCATTCTTTCATTTTAAATTTTTTGTTGAAATAGTCCATTTAAGTGACTAATTGTTTGGATGTCGGATTCTACTCTTAATACATATAGAGAGACCCCACCTCCATTATATAGAAGAACCAATTCGACGTTAACATTGCAAGAGAGTGAAATTTCAAATCCGCAACCAAGGAAAAATCAATTTGTTGAAGCTATGGATGATTGTGCCCATGGATATGGGTTTTGTGACCATATGAGAGTCACCGGTAGTGATAAAAGTTTGATTGGTAACGCAATAGCAACTCTTACTTGTGGTATCTTTTGTGCGGGTGCAGCTGTGGCAGGAAGTACAGCAACTTAACGAACACAAGCTATTTGTCAAGAACCCCCAATTGAAAAACATATTTGGATCAAGAAAGAGCCTTAAATTGCTAAATTATGGTCTTAAGTACTAAGTGGAAAGTAGTGGAAAGTAGTGGAAAGGTGCATATTTGATAAAGCACTTTTTTTTTCTCCCATTGTATTATATTGGTCCCATATGGGTGCAAGAACCAGAATTTAAGAAAGATTATTTTAGTTCCGATATTTGATGGGTGATATCTATGGGTGCTGTGAACATTAAACGACTACTGTGGCAGTTTACCGGTGTTGGTATACACAAATTTGTTTATTTGTGTAGTGTTCTGATAGACTATGTAATATTGCCACAGCACAGCATGATGTAGCGGTGTGGAGAAACACTGAAGTAGAAAACAATACCATTTCCTTTAGCCTACTCGTCAGAAGGGAAATAAATTAGATTGTGAGGCGGTCACCACCCAGCCCCCTAAAAAGAAATATTGACTGATGTCAAGTTCCTGTCAAATATTAAACTTTTGACACATGAGGGTCATACCAGTAATATTCTGAAAAGTTATGTGCCCTTTAAGGTGCTTTAGATTATATTATTTCTATATTTTGAAAAATGTAGCATATTGACATATGAATTTATCATTTTGCAGCAAAAATAATATCATTATAGGAAAATAACAATAAAATAGAGAAAGAGAGGTGACCATAACTAAGGTATCGGCAGTGCCAGAAGAAAGCTTCTGACTGAAAAAGGAAGTGGTCAATCAAATTTCTTTTGGCCCTTCATAGCTTTAAATAATTTAGCTATAATATTAACGTTGTCTCCTCCTAAAAATATACCTAAATTTTAAAAATAGATACTAATCTGGCAATGCGCACCTTGTAGCGCCATACGCTATTTCCTCTTTTGGGTTGCAACAAACTTTGACAGTTTAAAAAATTGCACCCAAAAAGGCGTTTCAATATAACTGTCTAAGCCCTTGTTTTGAAAGGGAGTAAACAAATAAGAATAGAAATGTTTTTTAAAAAAAAGGATTATAAATTGAAATGAATTTCCCATTTTATTTTGGAAAATTATATTTTTAACTTAATTTAATTAAAAGAAAATAGATCTGATACAATGATGTTTTTAAATTTCAAAACCACTGCTATTGCTACAATCGTTTTAGCTATGTTTGCTGATAATGTTGCTTGTGAACAAGTAGAAAATAAAGGTGTTGCTTCAGCTGTTTCCAAACTTACTTCAAAAGCTGCTTCAATTGGTGCTAAAGCTACTTCAAAAGCTGCTTCAAAAATTTCTAAAACTACTTCAGAAGCTTCTAAAGCTTCCAAAGAAGCAAAAGATTCTAAAACTACCAGTAGTAAATCTGGTTCCCACCATTCAACCTCAACTTCTTCAAAATCAAGTTCTTCATCTAAAGGTGATGCTGCATCTTTCAATGCACCATTCTTAGCTTTAGCTGCTTTACCAATTGCAGGATTAATCTAGTTTTGATGGGATCATTATTTGATGCGACTGTTATTTGATGCGATTGTTATTTGATGCGTTGTGTTTCGCTTCTTATTAAAAAAATTTTTTTTGTGGGGTTATAAGTTTTATAACTGTATAAGTTGTTTTAGATAAAAAAGTAAAAATAAAAAAAAAAAATATAAATAAAAACCCTTTTAATATATTCAATTCGACTCAATTGCTTGTAAAACAAACTCAAAAATGTGTACTTCTATTCGATTGAATAAAGCCATAAAAGTGTATTGAAATATTTTGGTCCCCTGGTTCTATGCGGGACAATAAGTTTACGGTAACTGAAACTAAATATTTAAAAAAATACCTACTTGAATTTAAAAAAGAATTAAAGTTTGTAAAATATGTCAACAACAGGTTATGAGCATAATTATTAATTTAGTAATATCTATTGTATATTTTTTTATAAAGAATATATTTTTATGAACATTAAACACATGCATCAGCACAACAACAGCAGAGGATACCTAGAATAGCACCACAACATCCTGCACAACAACTTCCACAACATCCGCTTTCCTTCTTTTGTTGTTGAACATACATTGGTTGTTGTTGAGGGTAATAACCCCCTTGTGGTGGTCCTTGTTGATAGTATCCTCCTTGTGGTGGTCCTTGTTGATAGTACCCTCCTTGTTGATAAGACTTCATTGGTTAGTATATTATTTTGTTTCAACAATTATTTTCTAAGAATTGTTATCTAATAAAAGATTTATCATTCCAACTTACCATTTAGTTATGTATATATAAAGAAAAAGTGATTTATTTATATATTTTTAGAGTTTACAAATTTTTTTTTCTCTTTTAATTGGATCGAGCTTTGACAAGAAACGATATAAGCGAAAAAACAATAAGAAATTTCGGTTGAAACTGCTACGCAATAATTTGGATCAGGTTTAGTACCTCATTTTATATTATGTAACAAGGTTTCTCAAAAAGAAACAATAATAAAAGAGGCTAGGTAATTTGGGCTGTAATATTAAAAGTCATGCCTTTGATTCTCGTGGATCTTTTTCCTTTTTGACTTTTGGATTTTTGTTGACCGCTATTGCCCCGTAGTCTGCTTGGAACTTTAAAAGGCTATGAAGTGCGTATAAAATTTGTTCTAATAATAGAGCAAAAAGAAACTTTTCATGCATGATTTTTGAGCCTCTCAACTGATGAATTATCTTAATGGTCGTTTCATCTAAGGATCTTCAGTTTTGTATATACTTATGTAACATTGATCCTTTTACCTCTTTAACCTCTCATTAGTTTTGTAGTTTTTCCCTTAATGTTGCAAAACTATTTTGCAATTGTCCCTCTGTACCTTACTGAAAAAATAAATTCGCACGTCTTTCAAAGCCGATCCCATTCATCTCATCTCTCAAATAATGAACGGGTTGTTAGATTTACCAACATATTTACCCAACTCCAATGATGAAGATAAACCATTTGTTGCTAGTAGCGCACAACTTGTAGCAGATAATGAGAATAGATCTAACGAGACTTTTGCAGACGAAGAGTCTACAGATGCTGCTAATGTAGTAACTATTCAAGGTACAAATATCACTTTACAAACAGATGAAGATATACAAAAATGGATTGAAGAAAGAAAGAAGAAATGGCCAAGCAAAAAAAATATAGAAGCTAAAAAAGAACAAGAAACGGCCAAAATATCTGAAGATTCTAAGCTGAAGAAAAGATCAACCCCTTCACAGAATCAAGATCAAAATAAAAAGTCTAAACAATTATGTAAATTCTATCAACAAAATAAGACATGTAAATTTGGAAATAAATGTAAAAACATTCATGAAAAAGAATCTGATTACAAAATGATAAATAATGTTAAAGTTAAAATTCCAAAATTATATGAAAATAGTTATTATACCAAAGAAAATGCAAGTGAAAAATCTTCATTATATAAAATGTTGATTAAAAAAGATCAGTTTGAAATAGAAAACATCAAATTCATTGAATTTATGAAATTTTTAGATAAGAAAGGGTTAATTAAACATGATTATGAAAATAATGACAATTTTAACGACAATAATGATAAATTATAAATAATGAATATAAATTGAACTATTTTAGTATACACTTACTAAGAATAAGTTAGTTTAAATCTTTCAAACCATCAATATAAACCTGAAGGTTTCTTTTTTGGATTTTCATTCTTTATTTCTCTTTCTAATGAACTTCCAAATAATTTAAATTGCTTTATTGCATTTTTCTATCTTTACTTTAATCATCTACTTGAACTCTTTATCTATCCAATTAGTTCATCTTCATTATATCATCATGATCTAGTTTTTTAGTAGCATCTAACATTATAGAACATTGTTTACCAATATCAGCTAATTTACTTATAACAACATCATTACCTTTACCAAAACCATAAATAGAATATTTTAAATTATTTTTTTTACAAAAATCAATCACAAATGGTTGAACTTTTCTAAGATTATGTCTAGGTAACCTTGGGAATAAATGATGAATTGCTTGAAATTGTAATCCTCCATGGAAAAAATCTAACCATTCAGGACAATCAACATCCATAGTGGTTCTAATTTGTCTCATAGGGAATGATTCACTTACACCTAAATCTGATGTTGACATAGCAAAATGTGATAAAGTAATTTGAATATGAACAATACAACTTGCAAGATTAGTTACCATTATAAAATAAAATCTAGCCCAATTACTATCAAATGATTTATAAATCAATAAATAGAAATACCAATAGCTAAAAAAAGATAATCCAGCAAATTCATAATATTTGAACCAAGAACCTTTACCTTTTTTTGGACTTTCACCAGTAAGAAGAAAAGTCCATGATAATCTATATAAATTAAATCTAGCAAATGCTAAAATAGGGTAATATAAATATTTTTGGAATTGAATTAAAAATTGAGATGGTTTATCGAACCAAAGATATTTTTCATAATAAGTTGAATAAACATTACCAAACAATCTTGTACTGACAGCGAAAAATGGTAAATGTTGAATATCTGGATCATGAACAGGATCATTTGTAACTAAATGATGAACATTATGATTTTTCTTCCACCATCCTAAACTTAATCCTCCAAACCAATCTGCAATTGTCATACCAAAGAGGGTATCAATTACATAATTATGAGTAATGGATAAATGTCCGGCATCGTGTCCAATAAATGTCATTTGTTGCCATGCAATACCAATCAAAATACCACTTATAGTATAATACCCTATTTTGAAGAATGATAAAGCATATAACATAAGACTTGACGCTTTAATTAATTCCCTTACATAATTAGAATAATCACAATCATAAAACCCATTTCTTTTAATAAGTTCATGTAATTCAACATATTCATTATGTAATTTTTCTTGTGTATCATAATCTAAAGATGGTAATTTTAATATATCCTCATGAGTTAATTTATTATCGAAATTTTCAGCTATTAACTTTGGATCAACTATAGTACTTTCATTAAAAATAGGGAAAATAGTATCTTTATTATCATTATTTATAATTGTATTTTGTGGAACTTTAGGTTTAACATCACCTTCGGGGTAACCAATACCTTTATTCTTGATTACTGAATTTGAAGTATCACATAAACCAAGTGAATCAACTGAAGTTGCTGATGATGAAATAGATATTTCTAAATCTGAACTATCAGTAGTTGAATTATCTAATTTAGTATCCAATTCATCTTTACCTTCTTTAAATTTAAAATAATTAGCACCTTGAATTGGAGGTAATAAATTAGACCATCTATAATCGATTTCACCAATTCTCCATCTTTTAAATGTCTTCATGGTATCTGGTCCATGATAGGCATTCATCTCATCTGATGCATCTCTTCCGACCATGTGCAACACTGCCTTTTCTCCTCCAGGATGACGATCTAACCACTTTGTTAAATTTAAAACGGAGTTTTCATATATGACTATAGCATTACCTTCTGCTATCAATCTTATGATATGTTTTCTGGATAAGACATTTGATCCCTTCTTTTTGTCCATATTAATCGTTAAATTTCAATTAATATATTAGAAAAATCAGTAGATCTATTATTACTTGTGTGCGCGTTAACTAAACAATTTGGAGAAAAAAAACTTTTTGGAGAGAAAAAAAAAGTCCGATTTTGTGCACAGACCGGCACTAAATATGTTTCGCTATACGAACATAAACAGTTAGTCGTACGATGACGTATAAATCATTTCACTCGTTTATTAAAACATATAAATTATTTATTTCTGTTGTTGGCCTTCAACAAAAGAAGTAGCTTCATCTCTTGAAATATCACTAACAGTACTAATTTTATTACTAAAAGTAACACCAAGGAATTTATCAGCAACTTGTAACATTTCAGGTCTAAAAGTAGTACAAATAAATTGAGCTTTATTACTTAAACTTTTAATCATTGAACTGACAGCTGTTCTATATTGCGTATCAAGATTTGCATCAATTTCATCAAATAAATAAAATGGGGCTGGATCACATTTTTGAATTGCTAAAATTAATGCAATGGCACATAATGATTTTTGTCCACCTGATAATTGTTCAATTCTTTGTTGTTCATCATGTATAGAATTAAATGATACTGATATAGATACCCCAGTATAATCTTCAATATCATCTTTATCTTCCATATCAACATCGACTGCATTAGTTAATTCTTCTTCTTCTTCTTCTTCTGTATCTATGTTACTATTATTTCTTGATACTTTCTTTTGCATTATTAAATTACCAACACCTGCAGGTACTAATTTACCAAAAATGTCATGGAAACTTTTTGCAACTGATTTAAAACTTTTTGTAATTGCTTGATCTTTTTGAGTTTCTAAATTTTCAATCAATGCCTCAATAGATTCTTTAGATTTATCTAATTCTTCTCTTCTATTTGCTAAATCATCACGTTGAACTGTAAATAAATTAAATTGTTCAACTGCCTTTTTATTAATATGTGAATATTTAGACAATTCATTATTAATTCCATTTAATTTTTCTAATAATTCATCTGATCCAAATCTTTCATATTGTTCACTATCAAATGCTTCTTCAGGTAATACTCCAAGTTCCCTTATTTTTCTTTGAATTTCATCACGACGACTTTCTAATATTGATTTCTTATTCAAACTTTTTTCAAAACTTTTTGCTTGTTTTTCAAGTTTTTCAACAATTTTTTTCTGTTCATCACTAGATTCTTTTAAAATTATTTCCTTTTGTGCAATTGTTGTATTAATTTCTTCATAATCTTTAACAATTGAATCATTTCTAATTTCGATTGTATTTAATTGTGATTTTAATTTATTAACTTCATTATTTAATTCATCCATTTCAAAATTATCTAAAGATGATTGAGGATTTGATTGTTCATTCATTAGTTTTTCAAGATGTGGCATATAATTGGCATGTAATTCAGATTCATATTCCGATAATGTTGTTTCAACTTCTGTTAATTGAGTAACAATTTTATCAAGCTTCCCTTCATATTTCGAAATTTTTCCTGATAAAGATTTTATTAATTCTTTTTCTTCTTCTGTTAATGATTGAGTAAATTCAGATTTCATTTCATTATTATGTTGTTCTAAATTGGTTTCTAAATTCTGTTTCACATTCAAAACAACTTCATAATTAGATTTAATTGAGTTCAATTCTTGTTCTATATTAGATTTTTTATTTTTTAATTGAGACATTTCTGATTTCAATGGTGCAGATTCTGATAATTTCTTATCTAATTCTCTTATACCTACGTTTAATTGATTATTTAATTCAGTATATTCTTTATTAATTTCTTCAATCTCTTTTTGACAATTCTTATACTCATTTTCAGTTTCTATTAATTCTGTTTTCTTTTTAGCTTGAAGTTTCAATAAATCAAGACGAGATGTCTTATAATCTCTAAACCCTCCACTTAATACACCTTTTAAATCTGCTCTATCACCATCAAGAGTGATAGCATTAACATTATATACTTTTGCTAATTCAGACCCCTTTTGAAGTTCACTACATACAATGGTCTTTGAAAATACTTGAAGTATAGCTTTAGAAATTTTTGGATTATTATATTTGATCTTTTTAACCAATGGGATACATTGATGTTCAGTTGAACTTGGATATGTAACTTCAGGTGGACTTATTCTATTTAATGGCATAAATGTAACTCTTCCCGACTTTGTTCTTACTAATTCTTCCATTATAATTGACGCTGTTTTATCAGTATCCACAACAACATGAAATAAAGATCCACCAGCAACAACTTCTGCAGCTGTTTTATATTTATCGCTAACATCGAACAAATCTGCTAGTGGCCCATAAACATTATCTTGGAGTCCTAACCTTTTCACAATTTGATTCACTGAAATAAGACCTTGAGATTGAGCCCTATCCATGGTTTGATTAACTAGATTATTTGCATTATTAAGTTCATTTGTAATTGAATCGTAAATACTTTTAAACTTGATTTCATTTCTCCAAAGTGATTTCCTTTTATCAGATACATCTGTAATTTTCAACTTTAATTCGTTAATTGATTTTTGAATCTTATTTATCTTCTCATTATTAGCATCATCATTAAGTAATTCTTCAACTTCAGTTAATCTTTGATCTAAATCAAAGATATCTTCCTTCTTAGTAGTCAAAGAATCTTTGAGTCTTTCTGTTTCAATCTCTTTTGTTTTCAAATCTTTAGAAAGACTTGAAATTTGGGTTTTTAACCAATTATCTCTTTCATTCTTGTTAGAAAATTTCAGAAATCTACTTTGTTTTGAATATAAAGATCTTTGTTTAGTAGAAAGTTCAATCAATTTATTTTTAATTTGATTCTCTTCTTGGTGAAGTTTCTCATAGTTAGGTTTAAGTTGTTCAATTTTACCTTTCGCTGTTGCTATTAAATTATTATAATGGGCAATAGATTGGGTTAATTCATTCTTTTTAGTTTTTGATTGTGATACACTTTGATTCAATTCATTAAGTTGTATTTCCTTATTAGATATTGTAGTCAACAATTGCTTATAATATGAATCAGTTTGATCTTTTTCTAAAGAAGAGATTTTTAAATCTGTTTTCAATTTATTAATCACATCTTGTAAAGATTGAAGAGATTTTTCACCTTCTTCCAATTTAACTAAATCTTGTTGAGAATCAGTTAAATATTCATTGTATTTTGTTTCAATACGATTTATTTCGAAAATCAAATCATTTAATTCCCTATCAAAAATATTGAATTCATAAATTTTCTTTGATTTTTCTAAATTTTGATAATCTTTCAAATCATCAGATTCTATTTGTAAATCAGATAATCTTTCATTTATGGAATTTAAAGCTTCGTCGATTCTTTGTTTCTTCAAATTTGAATTATTCATTTCTTTTAAGGACTCTTTTAATTTTGATTCAAATACTTTAGCTCCACTTACATCTTTTAATAGAGATAATCTTTCAGCATCTTTTGAATTCGTTAACGCTGTAATACGACCTTGAGGAACAATATAATAAGGATTTGATCTTGAGAAACCTGCATTCTCTAATAAATTCATTATATCAGATCTAGTTGCTGATTTCCCATCTAATGAATAATCATCTTTCTTTAACCCAATAGTTCTTCTTACTAATATTTCATCTTTTGAGATTGGGATTCTTCTATCTGTATTATCAAACACAATTTCAACATATGCAGACATTACTGTCCCTGAACCTTCATGAATCAATCCTTGTCTTTCTTCTCTAGTCATATGAGTATAAGCATCAGATAAAACAAATCTAATTGCAGCAAAGAAATTGGATTTCCCAGAACCATTTCTACCAACCACAACATTATAGTTAGGTGATAGCAAATCAATCACTGTTGTGTTTCTATAAGTCTTAAACCCTTGGATTATAATCTTTTTAATATACATAATTTCCAAGTTAAATTGTGATAAGTAAAGAGAAAATATAACGCGTCTTTAACTCGCATCTTTTTAGTTAAGATTTGCGAGCGCGATTGAAATATCCAACTTTTGATTTAAAATCCAACTCTTAATAATACTAAAAGGTTGTGACCCAATTGATTAAAATTAGGTTCCAAAAGTCGATTCTACTGTGTTTCCTTCCTAGGTTTTGGCATTAGAGATGATTCGGCATAAGTCTTTGGCTTCCCATCTCTGTGATACTTTTTTTGTGTACTCTGAATCATGTGACGATTTAATCTTTAAACTCCAAGCCAAATGTATCGTTACTTGTATTAGTTGCTCAATTCATACTCACTACTTTAAATATCGGATACTCTTGCTCTTTAATCTTTACATTTCCCTATTGAGACTCATTCAAGTTGCCGTCTCAGAGAGCCCTCGGTTATACAAACCCACAATGTTCAATTTCAATATTAATAATTCTCCAGAAGTTGGAATTGTAGCAATACAAGTTTGGTCAAAAAGTCTGGTTCTTGCATTATTTGGCGATATGGCCCACCATCTAGTCAAATCATAACACTCCTTTTCAAAAAGCCCAAGTAGTGTCTAATAGCAATTTTTCACAATCTAACAAGTCGCAACATTTTTGGCTGCAAAACTATCAGCAGCACAATTAGTTGAGAAGCACATATGAACAAATGTGAGAGTTGAGTGGGTGCCCTTGTATTATATTGCTTCGGTGAATTTATTTTATCGGCCAAGTTTAACCATTTGCTCTTGTTCAACAAATATTGTAAAGGTAGCTTATCAAAAAACCTACGAGTGAACTAGTTTGACAAGTCGTCATATCCATACCTTGTGATATTGTTGAGGGTAGAAGAGAGCAAGGAACAATAATCACAAGAATTGTGGAGTTACAAAGGTCTATTAATTGAGTTCCAAAGATACCAAAGCTGCCGCTAATGCATAAAAAAAATCGTACAATTAGTTAAAATAAATAATTTGATTATACATACAAAGTTTCATTAAAAATATCGGTATTTCAACCTAAAAGACTATATATGAGTTCTGATAATCTTTTATTTGAAGACAGATTCATTAAATTATGAATTTCATTAAGTGTTTTCTCTATTTGTTTGATAAGGGGTTTATCACCTGAATTTTTCGTAGGTGTGAAAATTTTACGTACATGTGGTAAGATCAGTACATGACGATTATTTGTTTCCATTAGTTTAATTTCTTTTGCTCTTAAACTTACAAAAATAGTTCTAGTAACTACTTTTTCTACACCACAATTTTGAAAAAATAATATGTCATTTTTCATAGCATTTGTTACTTGTTGTTCTAATTTTGGATTTATTGGGCATGATTGAAGGGTGAATTCTGGCCTAAATTCATCGGAAAAGGCTACATTTGGATTTAATCCATGATACAATATTTCATCCTTTTCTGTTTCATTTCGCCTTTCTTCAACAATCAATGTATTATTATCGAATTGTTCATAATCTATCATTTCATTCATTATATTATTACATTTATCTTTAATTCTTTGTTGACTATATGAATCATAATCAGATGTATTAAATATACTGGTTCTTGATCTATGGATTCCTTCTATTGTTTTATTAGGTTTTTCATTCAAAATGAATTCTTCTGCTTCTGCTGGTGATGGTGTTCTCAATGTTTGAAATGATAACTTTTTTTGAATTCCATTAGGTTCAGAAGTATTATTATTCATGGAATTAAATGAGCTCCTCCATTTATCTATAAAACTCCCTCCAAATTTAGAAAGCGAGCCAGATGATGAATTAAGTGAGGAGGAAAGGTATGCCATCGAAGATGATCTAGTTAACGATTTATTCGTTATAGGGATACTATTAGGTGATGAGACAGAACTTGAGAGTGAAGTCAGTGCAACTGGAGTTGACTTCCCTGGTATCCCCCAATTGAATTGCTCTGAACTCTTACTTGAAGTTTTAATTGGTATTGGTCTAGACAGTGAAGGGGGTTCCAATGCAGGATCATCAAAATCTTCATCAATATCGGTATCTATTGTCTCTGACATTTCTGACAAAGGTGACGATATATTATTCAATGAATTACCTATCAATGTCAGAGGTCTCGGTGACATATTTTTGGAATCTAGATCGGATTCTGTTTCGAATCCGGAATCTGATTCTAAATTAGGTTTTAAAATTTCGTAAACTTTAGAATCACCCAATAATCCATTTATTATAAATATTAATTTTTTAGCAACCATTGGATTACCAGTCATAACTACTATTCTAGTAATGACCTTTTCATTACCTTCATAACTAATTGGTTTCTGAGCTAACAGTTTTCTATATGGGATAACTAAAGCCATTAAACTCGATAAAAATTTTAAAGAATCATCAAATTTCCCATCTTTGAATTCTAACCAATTAAAAATTTCTAAAAGCCAATTTGTTAATAAAGGAGAAAATTTTTGATTTGATTTTAAAGATAATTTCATTAAAGAATTAGAATTTACTAATTTTGGTATATTAGCATTGTAATTAATTAGTTTAACCAATTTAAAAAGACTATGATTAAGATCCGAGTCGTTAGCAAAGAAATGTGGGGGTAAAGCAACTCTTTTATTACAAATGAAAGTATTATTTGGATCGTTTGTTATTAAAAGTAATTTCCTAGTTATAACATTTTGAAGTATTATTAAAAATTGAGTAATCTCTGCATAATTTATGGATATATCTCGGACAGATTCAATTGGTAAGATGATAGCTATAGCTAAACGATTAATTGGGACAGAAGGACAAAATGATAACCAATTACCATTATTTTCTGGGAAACACAGTTCTAAAGAATCATCATCTTTTTCTCCAGTAATCAGAAATAGTCTCGTAACTAATACAGATCCCGGTAGCAGATGTATTTTTGTAACAGTGTGTGATTCACTTGTAGGTAAACCGGATCCAAAAATATAATCAAGAACTCCTGAAGGACCTATTGTTTGATTATTTGAGGTATTATTATTATATGTTGGATTAAGCATATGACTTAACCCAGAAGAATTCTCAGGGCGATTCTGTTGAGGTTCGGAACGATTGGATTGATCATATAGTATTCGCCTTGCCCTTATCCCACCATCTTGTGAAACGATGAGTCTGCACCTCCCATAATCAAACGGCTTTAACATTGACCTATCTGAAGTCCCGTATAAGATTTCTCTAGAATAAGAATCTTCATAAGAGTTCAGCACGTTAAGGGAGGTTGAATTTTTGAATAACTGGCCTAACATAGTGGCACTGCAGATAGTAGTAGAATACCTCTTACTATAGTACCAATATTTAAACTAGTTGTGTATAAATAGATTTAAACAAGAAAATATAGGTACAATCGGGAGCAACCCGCGGAAAGCATTTAGCGATGTGAGAACGTAACAAAAGGATATACAGGAATGAAACAAAGAAGAAATTTTAAACAATAGAATAGACGGCTGACAGATAAGAGAATCATTATTTAGTAGTCAATTAGGACAGAATAGATAACTCGGTAAATTTCCAAATGTGGTTTTATTTATTATTATGATACACTGTCGCTTGAGAAATGAGAATGATTAGTAAATGAGTGTTGACGATTGTTTAATATCACGCGATACCCATTGGCTGCAAATTTAACAAATGTTTCAGAATTACTCTTGATCCAAGCCACTATAAGATCGACCAAATTTATCCTTAATATTAGGACCGAAATTAATTAAAGCGCTCCACGGTTCATCTTCAGCTGAATATTTTGTTGGGGGTAATTTAAATGGTAATCTTATTGGTTTATTAGTATTAGATGAATTGGTCTTATATGACGGGATTAATTTCTTATTATTATCACTTATGAATACACCGAGTTCATAGCTTGAAACTTCATAAGTGGTTGGGTCATTCCAATATCGGAAACCTGAACCTCCTCCCCATGCTTGCTTCGACAAGTTATGACTACACATCATTACCCATTTAAGTGACCCCCAATTATCACCATTATCACGCATAAATAGCTTCACATGAGGTGGTGTCAACTCTCTTCCAGTAATGTTTGCACCAGGGCTTGACCACTTATACAAATATGGCCTAATATGTTGATGGTAATGATCCTTGTGCTTCTTTGTTGATGAATAGTTGAAGTGGATCAGTTGTCCTGCACCAAATCCAATATTGTTTTTTGCAATATCATCAACACATGGATAAATTATTTGGGGTTTATAATTATGTGTCAATTGATGCTCTATTGCATTGCTTGAACCTGGTGGGAGTAAGGGGAAAATATCACTTTTATTCGACGAGAATATCAACGGACATAATAAATGTGTAAATACTGACGATGTTTCCGTCTTTTGTAATGCTAATGGATATGCTATTGAAGACACTTGTGCTAGAACATTATAGTTATTATTATCTTTGGAATCTATCAAGCACTCGTTCCTCTTCATTACTTGATAAAGCTTTCCATAACCATAGATTTCACTCTCATCAGTCAAATCTTTGAGGTTATAAGTACCTGGACTCGATGCTATCAAGTCAATATCAACTGGCAGAAAATCATAATCGTTGAGCTCTTTACATAAGTTGTTAAGTTCTTTTTTCTTATACTTTCTAATATAATTTATGAAATCTTTTTTGAATCTTCTCCCTTTAATTGAAGTCTCCCTTGGTCCTTTTTTCAATCTACCAGATCTCCAGCACATTTGGGTCAATCCCCCAAAATCTAACCTCGTTATATTGCATGTCATGATAATGACTTCAACTGTATCGTCTTCATAGAAATTTATCATCGATTTCGAATGATGAGTGCCGTATTTTATTGGTAAATTGGCAATTATTTCTTGAACGTTAAATTTGTTATAAAGATCACTTACTTCTGGTTGATTCTCTATCAATGGGCCACCTGTTATGAATGTAATTTTCTTCTTCTTCTCTGAAAAAGAAGGATGAAGATAAGACAATATCAAATTAAGGTCAATAGTAAAATTAAACTGATAAGTCTCTTTTAAATCACTAATTCCTATCAAATTAGATAACATTACCGTTTCATTATTATCTTCAGCTCTGGAACAACTAGGACTATAGAAAAGATCTATTGGAGATATCTGTGGAGGGAGTTTCACCTTTTTTTCAGGTACAGTATCATCTTCAAGTACTTCTATCACCTCTATTTCGGAATCATCGCTATTTTTTTCTATATTATTCTGCGTAACTTTTGCCCAATGCTGTGCTGCAGCTTTAGCGGCTTCAGATCTACGCTTCATGAGTTAAATTCTAATCGGTGCGAAACGTTTCTATTATCACCAATGACGATAACTTTTAATTATAATGATGGGGAGATTGTATCCTCTTCCACTGTCATTGTTAGCGGTAGAACCTCGACTGCGGTCGACCATGGTGTAATTGAGTTTATTAATAATGATAATAAGGTGATTCCGCCAACTTATTTCGAGGTAAACAATAATGGTAATTTCAAGGCTATAGTCCATGTTTCACCTAATGAACCGAACACCTTTAAAGTGAAAATCATGGATAATGGGTTAATTGACCTCCATGGCTTCCCAGTATACCATGGGAATGCACCTAGAGTTATTGACTCGGGCGAATTGAAATTACTGTATTATCCATTGGCTAATAATAAACCTATCCACTTGTGTCTTATTTTGGGTAGAGATTCTAACGGTACTTTTGATATGCCTAATTACAGGTTACAAAGAGGTGAAGTGGCTAATTTAGATACAGCTATTAGAAAGTTGAAAGTTGCTGGAAGATTAATGCAAGCTTATACTCAGGATCAAATGAGATCTTCTGGATTAAGCAATAGATCTTTCCAATTCACTGAGGAAACTGTTCATCATCAAGGAATATTTGGGTATAATGTTGAATCACCAACCCCACATCAAGAAGTAAAAGTGCATGTTATCAGATCTCCCAAGACTGTTAATGAATTAAGGGATCCTAACATAGCCCAACAAAACAATAATGCAACTGATAAAGGTGGACTCTTTAGTCATGCTTTAGATTTGATATCTAAAACACCTGAACTCTTTGATAATCATAAAAGAATGAAATCTGCTATTCAATGCGCTGTGATTTATTTAGATGCTCATTATGATATTAGTAAAGATATTATTTTAACTCATGCAGCTTTAGGTGGTGGGAATTCTAATATTAAATTAGCCATATTTGGATCACATGGATTACATTCTTGGCCAAATAATTTCCCCTTAATGACTCCATCATTTTTAGATGCCACTCACCTTTCAAAAAGAGAAGTTGCAAATGATGCTAATCAATGTGGTACAAGTTGGGAATGTTATAATATTACTTTAGGTGCTTTCATGCATGAAATTGGACATCTGTTAGGATCTCCACATCAAGAAGATGGTGTCATGCTTCGTGATTATATTTGGTGGAATAGATCTTTCATGACAAGAGAATTAGAATGTATTAGAACAAAATCAAGAGGTGAAATTATTGGATCTAATGGATTTTGGCCTAAAGTTTGTAACTGGAATATTCTTGATAAAATCAGATTCCTTTATCATGATTCCTTTTCCCTCCCACCTGATAAAGATGATCCAACTTTTGGTAAAGTATATTCAACTACAATTCGACCAGATGATAATTATGATGCTCGAGCTCCAACTCTGTATAATACACCTTCAAAAGGTGCATTGGTGAAATCATCAGCTGGAATTTATTTGGTTGAATATGTTTGCAATGATTTAGCCAGGTATCATATTCCTTCGTATCCAAAAACATATGGGGGTCCAGGTCTTCAATATGAATTAAATTTAGATTATCAACAATGCTATGATACCTTACGTAGTTATAGTAAGCATGCAAAAGAAGATTTTGATGTTAGAATTTTATCGTTAGGAGGTGATCTATACATCAACAATTTTAAGAAACATTGTTCTAATAATGATTCTAACAGTGTTATTAAAAGTGACTTTGGTTTGGGTAGAGGTAAAATAACTGGCTATAAGAGTGCTTTATTGGGTAGAACTAAAGATAAACCAGAAGAAGTTATTGGATTTGATATCAATACTATTTATAAAATTAGAGTATATCATGGGGGTGCATTAGATGGTTTTAGAATTTATTATAATACACAAGGTACTGGAAATGGACTGAACCCTCCGGTACCTCCTAGAAATTATATGAATAAACTAATGGATAAAATGTCAGATCATAAATCGTCAGGAGCAAGCTCTTCGGGACAAAGTAAATCAGTTGTATTAGGAAATGAAAAAAATCATTATACTGATGTTGAAGTTAATCCCCAAGACCCAATTACCAAAATGCATTTTAGAAATGGGGCTTGGATGGATGCTATTCAATTCGAATTCGCCAGTGGTAGAAAGACAGACATGTTGGGAAATGCAAAAGGAGGCCACTTATCAACTTTGGAATCTCCTGGTTATGGTTACACAATAGTTGGGATGTATGGTTATACAGGGTCATGGCTTGATGGGCTTGGAATTATATACACTAGTGATTTTTGAAAGAAAAAATAAAGCCAACAGCAACAAGAAAAACACACAATATATGGAAAACTTTTGGTCTTAGTAATTGTCTTCTACTTGCCTCTCGAGTACTTTATCTCTTGCTTGATTGTATTCAATAGGATACCTATTGACGATGCCATCTTTCTTTTTATCCTTTAGGAAAAAGGAAGATATCGAAGACTTGTTACCTTCTTTTAAATTAGAAATCCTTCTCTCTAAATCATCAAGGTCTTGCTTTAATTGTTTGACTTTACTGATTTTTGATTTAGTATGATGATCATATTGTGGAGTAAACTTATCTTGATATTGATGACGAATTGTTTGTAATTTCTCTATGACTTGATCTCTTTTCTCTGTTATCTTTTGATTTTCATTATTTATAATACCACTTAATTGAGCTTGTAATGCTAATGATTTATCCAATTCTAGAGATTCTAACGCATGAGCAATAGTATTTGTTAAGTACTGAGAATGATCCAATAATGTAGCATTGTACCCTAGTCTATGATGATCCGGGATATTCGACGTGTCATAATCGTTGTCATCACTTAAAAGATACTCATCATCACTTGCAGAGTCACTTGTTTCTCCGATATTTCCATTGGAATTACTGTTATAGTTATTATCAATATCATTAATACCATCATTAGTATTTTGTGGCCCGCCAGTTGAATCAGTTTGATTTATTTGTCCTTGATCTGTCAATTTAATCGCCTCCCTGACTTCATTGATCCCATTCGGCTCCTCTAAAAATCTCCCTTCTGCTGACATTTTCATGAAAATATCGAATCTTTAAATATATCTATATGAATATAGTTACACAAAAATTCGCGATTATAATTTTGATAAATTCTCAACAGTGTTACATCAAAAGTCGAGAATAGGCCAACGGTTAATCAATGTCAACTTTTCAATTCCAGAGTTCCGAAGTTTTAGCAAGGCTAAAACCTTTTGGGATTCTGTTCGAAACGTCTTTGAGTGATTTGATAAAAGGTATTAGATCTCATTCCAAGGAATCACCGGAAAGTTTACTGACATTTCTTGATAGTGCAATCGTTGAATGTAAAAATGAATTAAATACAACTGATTTAGAAACAAAGGCAATGGCCATATTAAAACTTGCATATTTGGAGATGTACGGGTTCGAAATGTCTTGGTGCAATTTCCATATTTTAGAGGTGATGTCTTCAAGTAAGTTCCAACAAAAAAGAGTTGGTTATTTGGCAGCTATTCAATCTTTTAAAAATGAACAAGATTTATTAATTTTAGCAACCAACCAATTTAAAAAAGATTTAAATTCTCATAATCATACTGAAATTGGGTTAGCATTATCTGGGATAGCTACTATAGTTACACCAAATTTATCAAAAGATATTAATGATGATGTCTTGATGAAATTAAATCATTCCAAGCCTTATATTCGTAAAAAAGCTATTTTAGCTATGTACAAGATTTTTTTACAATATCCTGATAGTTTAAGAATAAATTTCAATAGAGTAATTGAAAAATTGGATGATTCTGATACTTCTGTTGTAAGTGCAACAATAAATGTTATTTGTGAAATATCAAAGAAAAATCCAAAAATATTTGTAAATTATTTACCTAAATTTTTTAAAATTTTAGAAGAAACAAAGAATAATTGGTTAATAATTAGAATTTTAAAATTATTTCAAAGTTTATCAAAAGTTGAACCAAGAATGAAAAAGAAAATCTTACCAAGTATTGTTGAGTTAATGTTAAAAACTCAAGCTTCTTCTTTAACTTATGAATGTATTAATTGTATTGTAGGAGGTGGAATGCTTTCTATAGATTCTTCAAAGGATAAAGAAACTGCAAAGATTTGTATAGAACAAATTATGAAATTTTTTGAAACAAAAGATTCAAATTTAAAATTCGTTGGTTTATTAGCATTAATTAATATTATTAAATTATTCCCAAGTTTAATTCACAAATTTAAAGGTGTTTCATCAATAATAATGGAATGTTTAACTGATAATGATTTAATTATTAAAAGAAAAGCACTTGAAATTTGTCATTATTTAGTTAATGAAGATAATATTGTTGAACTATTTAAAATACTATTAGTTCAATTAATACCAAATGAAGATGTAATAGTACCAGATAATTTAAAATTAGAAGTAACTTTAAAAATTTTATCAATTGCTTCTTATGATAATTATTCAAATGTTCCTAATTTCAAATGGTATATTGCTGTTTTAAAAGATATGATTAATTTAACATTATTACCATTAAAATCTCAATCTTCTTCAAGTGCTACTATTTCTTATTCAATTGCAAATACAATTTCAACTGAAATTGGTAAAGAATTTAAAACTTTAAGTACTAGGATTCCATCAATTAGATCAATAATCCTTAATACTGTAATTGTTGATATGGTATTAAATGTTAATGTATTAGAAAATTCTCCTATGTTATTAAGAGATATATATTGGATTTTAGGGGAATATATTGATGAACTTAAAGTTAAAGCTAACAATGAAAACTATGATGATGATGAGGACGATGAGGATGATGATAATAGTGGATTCGAAGATCAAGATCAGAATATTGAAATCCTTAATTTAGGTAAAAAAATTGAAATATTTAATACTTTGACAAATTCAGAGATTGATAAAATTTTGGAATTGAATAACGAAAAATTAAATTTCCCAATATCCAAAAAATTAATAGATTTGAAAGAATACAATGTTCAAGTTGTTTTAGTTCAATCTTTGGTTAAACTTTATTCTAGCATTGTGAATGATTATAGTCAAATTTATTCTGTTGATGGTAAAATTCCTCATGATAAATATATTGAATTAGCTTATAATTTAAATAAGCTTATTTTATTTTTAAGTAATTGGGAAATTCATTTTAGTTATGAGGTTCAAGAACGTAGCTTGTCATGGTTAGAATTTTTGAAATTGAGTTTAGAAGCAATGATCGAAGGTGACACTACTGAAATTGATCAATTACAACAAGAAGAATTAGAATATTATAAGGATTTAGTAAAGGAAAGAGCAGAGCTCGAACTTTCAAAAGATGAGGTCGAGTCATCTGATTATGAGGATAGTAGTAGTAGTGACGAAGATGATGATGAAGATGATGATGAAAGTGAAGAAATTGAGAACAATAAAGATTACCTTCAATTATCTTCTGATGGAGATAATGAGGAAATTGAAGAATCAAATGAAATTCCCAAATCATCTTCTGCTTCTGATCAAGAAAATACCTCAGTTCATAATGGGTTCGAAGAAAATATAGAAAGCCAAACTAAAGATCAACTTCCAGTATTATTAACCCATATTTTACCTTCTTTCTTCAAATCATATGCATTAAACCCTGTTTCGAAGAATGGTCAACGAAATATTTCTGTTCCGGAAGATTTGGATCTCGAAACTCCTATCAATTCTTCAACTATGGAAATATTTAGTGATGTGGATGAAGATGATGTTGATTCTTCTGATATTGATGATTATGAAGAAGACGTAGAGCAGCCACAAGACCGTAAAACTTATTATGAAGAGGATGTTTTGAAAAGACAGGAAAGATTGGAAAGACTTAAAGATGATCCTTATTACCTCAGCTCAACAGATAATAAAAAGAAAATTCCAAAAATAAAGAAATTAGTTCTTGAAGATGAACAATCAAGTGGAGAAACTAATTCAATAACTGAATCTTCCAAACCCAAGAAATCAAAGAAGGGCAAAAAATTAAAGAAAGAAAAAGTTATGATTCTCTCTGAAGAAACAGTTGAAAGTCCTCGAGATAGTGAAGATCTTCTTACAGAGAGCAAACCCAAGAAAAAGAAGAATCTATTAAAAATTGATTCGTCTAATTTAGATAATTTCGATTTGAATTCTGAAGTATCTGAAATAATTCCTAGTAATGAAACTTACGAATATGATATTGATTTGAATGAGATGAGAACGAAATTAGCTGCTAGCTCATTAAGTAACAAAGATCCTGAAAAAAAGAAAAACAAGAAGAAATCCAAAGCATCTTCTGGAGATAAGGCTACCAATAAGGACAGAACCTCCAAAGAAAAAAGCTCCAAAGAAAAAAGCTCCAAAGAAAAAGCATCGAGGCAAAAGCAAGATAATGAGCAAGTCAATGAAGAGCCTGTAGCTACTTCAGTACCACAAGACCAAACAGCGGAAAGTTCTCAAGTTGAGGTTGAAGGCAGTCCAAGTATCATCCCAATCAAGAAAACTAAGACTAAAAAGAAAAAAGCAAAAGCTATTATTAAAGATTAATGTAAATAGCATTCAACTGTAAGAACTATACACTATAAATATATATACATATATTATTTGTCCGTCCATTTTTCATACACTCTAATCTGAAGTAGCCTTTGCATCAGGGCTAACCTCGATGGTTGTAATATCATCCATAGTTTCATCGTCATTACCACTTCCATTTTCTGGATCCAAAGGTTCTTCAGAATCACTTTTGATAGCTTTCAGAGGATTCTTAACATTTGAAATAGGTGATTCTGAAGTTTTAGTCTTAGCGTAACCGATTTTTTTCAAACTTTCAATCATAGATTTTCTAACATCAACAACCAATTTATCGATTTGTTCTTTTGATTTAACTTCTTTAGTTGATACAGGAGGTAAAACATCGATAGTGATTTCACCTTTAGTGAAAATTTTTGATTTTGAATGGAAAATATTTGAATAATTACTAACAACAATTGGAACAATAGGTAATTGCGCTTGTTGAGCTAAATGGAAAGCACCTTTTTTAAAAGGTAACATTTCTAATTCAGTTGTAGCAGATCTAGTACCTTCAGCAAACATGAATAAACAAGTTCTATCTGCCTTAACACTACTTAAAGAATCGTTTAAGATTTTTCTTGCTTTATCAGATTTTGCTCTATCGATAAAGAATGTACCTGAACAGATCATAAACCAACCTAAGAATGGGAAAAATTTTAAAGCTCTTTTAGCTGTAACTGTTGACCCAGGTCTGAAAACTTTACCTAAAATCAAAATATCTAAAGCTGATTGATGATTTGAGACAAATATACTTGGTCTTTCTGATAAATTATGAGAGTTATTAACTTTAATAGTTACTCCCATTAATCTTGAAACAAGGAAATAAAACAACCTAGCAGTACTATATTGACTATATTCCTTTTTACCAACAATTCTCAATATTATGGAAGCAAACACACCATATACGGCGCAAACTATAATCAAAAACCCATAGAAGGTTGTTTTAAGGTAAAACTTGATTGACTGAAATAATGAGGCCATAACTTTTCTTATCTCGTAGTTAAGTATTGCCAAATCAAATATGTGATTGAGGAGAGGAAGATTTACTTTGACAGGATTTTTTTTTTTTTGGTTTTTTTGGGTGAGGATCTGTTTGTGCAGGAGATAAATCTTAGACTTGCCAGCCAGCGAATAGTCACAAGAGGCGTATCACTGTAATGGGGTACAACGGTAACTGAAATAATCTGGTACATATTACCGATGTTTTAATCTATGCAGCATTCACTGCTCGTGTCCTTTAATCGATAACATTATAGATAACAGTAAATTTTTATGGTCTCTCTTGGTGAATACAAATTGCAAATACTACAATTTCGCAATTAGATAAATAATTAACTGAGATAAAAGTAAGGAATTTAAGAGTCTAAACAAAAATTAACACTGATGGAGCCTATATTGAGTTGAATGTCATCTATTTGATCTGTTATGTATACAAACAACCAGGGTCTCAAAGAAATTCAAAACTTTTTTGTTGCACATCAAATTTACTTCGGATAAGTACCCTCAAGTATGAGCACTGTACCAAACTATTGTAGTACTATTCAAAGATTAACAAGGTGATTAAGTTTAGGAAGTAAGAAATGTTTAAAATTCAAAAATATTACTTATTTGGCATTACCAGATTTGCAAAAGTATTCTAGAAGTATTCTAGAAGTATCCAATAAGTTGCAATAGATAAGAGCCTTGGCAGATAAAACTATCGCCGTATTAAAATTGATGCCCTATCTGAGGCGCGATATTGAAAAATTACAGAAGAAAGGCAAAAATCATTCAACTTTAAGTATGGCCAGGAAAACTAGAAATTCCCAAAGTTCAACAGCTAGATCTACAGCTAGTAGATTTGCTGATCATGAAGGAATGGAAAGACTCACAGCTGAAGAACCTGAACCTAGACAAATGACTGATGAGGAATTAAGAGAAGCACAAAAAAATCATCCTTTGGGTTCAACACAAGCATTTGAACCACCAGATGATCCATATAAGAGTCCTTTCCCTTTCAATTATCTTTATGCAGCACAAGATTTATTGAATGATGAAATGACTCTTAATAAATTCATTCAACTTATGATTTTGGTTTATTTATTACAAGTTTTTTACCTAACTGGTGGTGATAAATTATGGGAAATTATTGAACCTATTGGAATAAATGTATTGGGTGTTACAGCAGGAGCTGTCTTTAGTTATAATTTAAGATTAAAGAAACACAAACAAAACACTTTAAATCCCGAACCTGATTTACCTGAATTTAACTTAATTTATTCTGTATTAATTCCTTCACTTTTATTCATTAATTATAATGTTAATTTAATTGAAAATTTATCTTATAATTATTTTACAATTGCAAATATTCCAATTATAGCCAAATCTTTAAGTGCTATAGTATTTTATGTACTTTTTGAAGATGATTCAGTACCATTCAATCAATATTTTGCAAAAATTTTCATTTTCATTGCTTTAAATTATATGTTTGATTATATTAATACTGGAGATGAAGAACATTTAATTTCAAAAGAAGTCGCTGACCAAGAAATTGATTATGAATTAGTTGAAGTTAATTCAAATAAAATTAAATCAGGTTTTAATGAAAGTTTATCAAAATCAGAAATTCAATTATTTACTGTATTGATTATTAATGTATTATTTAATTTGAAATTAGATGATATCAATTTAACAATTTTCCAAAAACTTCTTAATAGTATTCTTATTGCATTCTTATTAAATTATCCAATTTCAAGAGTTAATAAAGCATTATCTACTATAAGTTTCGCAGGAATTTTCTATTATTTTACAAACTATCAATTAGCTCCAATTTTATCTAAAAATCCAATTTTATGGTTATTAGATCAAATTATAGATAATCAAAAACTTTTCGGAATTTGGATTAGTGTTTTATCAATTGGAATTTTAACTATTTTCAATGTTAATTTAGAATTCAATTTTAGAAGAAAAGTTTGGCACTTTTTATCATTAGGATTAATTTTACCAAGTTTATTAGAAAATAAAGATTTTACCATTTTAGGATTATTAGGTGGTATAATTATTTTAATATTAATTGAAACTATTAGAGTTAATAAAATTACTTTTATTGGTAAATTCATTCACGATAGTTTATATAAATTCCAAGATTTTAAAGATTTAAAAGGTCCATTAAATTTATCTTATATTTATTTATTATTAGGGATTGTTGCACCAATAATTATTGAATATAACTTAAAAGGTGAAAATACTATTAAACAGTATATTGGATTAATAACTTTAAGTATTGGTGATTCATTTGCTTCAATAGTTGGAAAAGGATTTGGTAAATTTCATTATAGAGATTCTAATAAAACTATAGAAGGATCAATTGCATTTTTCATTTCAAATATTATTGCATTTGTTTCTTTAAATCATTATTTAGGACTCCCAAGTATCAATCTTGAAGTATTAATTGTTACCAATGCATTATCTAGTTTATTTGAAGGTGTTATTACTATAAATGATAATATTTTCATTCCAATGATCACATATATAATGTGGGAAATTTTAGAAAAAACGATATAGATGCAATCTTTTTAATATTTTTTTTTTTTATATTTATAATACACAAGCAACATAGTTTCAATTACAGATTTATTTTAAATGCTTTTTGATTTTAAATAAAAAAATCAAATTTTGTATCATTATCATAATCATCACGGACATTAGTAATAACAGGAGTTGGTGGTTTTAAAATTAAGTTGATATCTTCATCTTCATCTTCATCTTCATCAACAATTGCAGAATCATAAATATCAAAACTAACTGAAATATGTGGTCTATAATAAGGTTCTAAAGAATTTGATCTTGAATGATTAGAACTTGATGATTTCCTCAAGTCACGCTTTGTATTAGAACTGAAAGAACTGGTCTTTGGAATCAATGGTAAAGTAAATGTTTTAACAGAGGTGCTATAAGAGTCTAAATAATATGGTTCTTTAGTTTGGGTAATCATGTAATCAAGATTGAAAAGATTTTTTTAAAGAGGGAGGCGCCAAATTATATATAAATTTCCTTTTTTTTGATTGTTTTTATTTTATATTATCGATACGGTTGATAAGAGATAAAGATCAAACGTGGTCTGCAGGTCTTATCTCCTGTATAATAGGCAGAATGAAATTAGAGATAAGGGAGAAATGATCAAATCAAAGAATGCCGCAAGAAAAGTGGGATATTGGTGAGCTCATAATAATTTACTAAAAGCTCTCCATAAATGTTGATTAATTCATACTTTGATAGTTCAAACAGTTAAAATTATTAATTAATTTAATTTATATTAAGGTTTACAGGAAGATGAAAATATAATTCGACAAAAAAGCCTCGTCAGCTGAGACGACTCACGTGAACGGAGTGCAGCTCTCACCTGACGAAAAAGACGCAGTATTCTAAATTGAGAGCAATTATAATTTTGCAACACCCCAAGACAGAACCTGGAGAGCGCAGGGCCTATTGTTGTGAGATGTTCGCCCACGGAACAGAACACAGCAACAACTATGATGTAACTTGATCAACATAAGTCTCGAAAAAAAAAATATGACCAGAGTAAATAGACTAAAAAATTTCCTTAAGCCCGGGAGGTTTTCATGTATTTTTTTTTTTTTTTTGCAGCAGCTGTTATTAACATTAGAACGTAACTTTTTCCGTTTCTTTTTCTGTTTCTTTTTCTTTTTATTTAAAACCTTTTTTACATCTTTCCAAAATACATAAGCAATACGCAAAGAGTTGATAATATTTAAATCGACATATCTGTAAATAGTAGGGGCTGTGATTCATCGTAACCGGAATTAATAAATGATATCTACCAATGTCTGAAATATGTCGAAATGCACTATAGAAAATGACATAATTGTCTTGCGATTTGTCTTCTGTCTTTAGTTTTTTTGCTTATAATTTTGTTATGAGCAACCATCTCAGCGAATTGGTCTGTGTCTAATTTTGTCTTTTGGCTTTTCTTACCTAATATGAAAAAATTGCTGTTAAAAGCGTGCACCAAACCACTCTATTTTGACGTTATTACATAATAAATTGCTATAAAGTTTGCATCCAAATATTCATGAGTTGCCATTTTTTAAATCACAAAACCTAAATGTTATGATTAGGTTTCTGCAAAAGCAATATAGAATTTCTTTTTTTCTTTTCAAACTTCCAGTATTAGCAATTAAGCTTGTTCCTGATGATTTATTCCATTTGTCTTAAATGCAAGGGGTCCAAAATGATTTTTTTTAAAAAAATCAATTGGCTACTTTCTATAGTTAATAACCTGCATGAATATTTTTGATCAACGTAAAATTAATAATTATTAATGCCGACTTTTAGCAATTATTTGTTGATACTTATTTATATCATGAAATCTCAACTAAATTAATTTTATTTTTCAATCAAAGGTATTGTTTTACTCGGACTTCCATTAACATTAGTATTTTAAAGGCATTTAACTCACGGATTTCCGCCAAAAGACCGACCATTTACAAAAAAAAAATTTTCAATAACGTTTTGGTTTTAGTATATATTAAACCAAAAAAAACTCTTGATCAATTCCCAGTTAATTATTAATTTGAAAATTTTGGTTTGTACTATTAGCAAGTTAAAATTTCAAAGTTTAAAAAAAGTATCACATTTTTACTGCTCAATTGCTTAAATTATTAAAATTGGTGATATTTTTTGTACTATTAAAAAAATTCAACATTTTGCTTTCTGAACTACAAATGTTTCAGTTTTTTAGAAACATTTGATTTAGTTATAAGCCAAAAGTCCAATAGTTTGATTTTTATTTGAATTTTTTTTTATCGTTTTGTTTTTGTTCTGGGGTTTATTATTGTTGATTGATTTTTGTTTTATTGATTTAATATAGGAGTAATCATAGCTTGATTTTTTTTTGTTAGTTTTATTTGATACATTTTTATGAATTTTTAATTGAATAATTATTATAAAACAAGAAATAAGTAAAAATGACAGAACCATATCCAATTTCATGTATTTCTTGTAGGAGAAAAAAAATTAAGTGTAATAAACATAAACCCTGTAACCAATGTCAGAAGAGAAAGATAATATGTCAATTTCCTAATACTTTTAGAAATATTGAAATTAATACCGAAGAAATTAAACAACAATTAAATAATGATGGTGATGAAGATGATGATAATTCAAATTCATTATCAGAAATTGAAAGATTAAAGGAGGAGAATAATGAAATAATAAATAAGAATATGCAATTAACTGATCAAAATAAGAAATTATTAAATAAATTGAATCAGTATAATATTCAAAATAATTATTTTGAGGATGATGATTATAAAGATAGGGAGTATAATGATCCACAAGAACAAGATCAATCAAAAGCTTTTAAAATTTCTGGTGAAACAAGTGAATTTGGTAAAAAATTCTATGGTCCACAATCTTCCTCTTTTATGATTGAAACTTTAAAGAATAATCAATCATTAGATACTAATCATTATCCTAAAAATTTCTTAGATAAAGATAATAGTACAAAAATTGAAAAATCCTTAATAAAAAAAGATTTACCAAGATTACTTTTAAAAAATTATTCTTTTAAAGAAAATTTTAAAATCATACATAAATTAGTTGAAAAATTCTTTTTAAATTATTCATCAAATTTTTATAAAACATTTGTTTCAAAACTTGATATACTAAAGTTTTTAAATAACTATGAAAATATTGAAGAAAATCATTGGGAAAATGATGATGAATTATTATTATTAATTATGATTTTAATATTCTCAATTGAAAGAGCTACACCAGCTGAATTCATTGAATTATTTAATATTAAAGAAAGTGAACATTCAAATTATAGGAATTATTTACTTCATCAAAATTTAACTTATAATTTTGAAAAATTAAGACATAATTTAATATTTGAATCTATTTTAACAATTCAAAGTTATATTTTATGTACTGAATGGTATTTTATTGATCAAAGATATGAAGAATGTTGGTCAATGATGTTTCATACTTGTTCAATTGCTTATTCTATTGGATTACACGTAACAAGTAAATTAAGATTAAATGAAATTGATTTAAATGATTTTGATGATGAAGATGAAGATATTTCAAAAATTAAAGTTTGGTTTTCTTTAAGAATTTTATCAGATAAAGTTTGTTCAATCCTTGGTAGACCTAATCCAATATCAATTCAAGTTAATTCTTTACTTTTAAAGAATTCTCAAGGTTATTCAAAGATTAATATATCTCAAAATAAAACTTCTATTTTATTAAAAATTGGATTGAGTGAATGTATTAGATTATCAAATATGATGTTAATTGAAAATTTTATGATTGATTTTACAATGAATGATTTATTAAATTTAAATACTAAATTTGAAAAAGAAATAAATTTGTTGGAATTATGTTTACAAGAAATTGAATTAAATGAACCTGCATCAACTTCAACTTATGGATCATCAAGTGTTTCATCATCTTCAGAAGAAATAGATTCTTCAAAAGAATTAAGTTATGATGAATTAAATTATTTACCTTTAAAAATTGAAAAAACCAATTTATTAAATGATTTAATTATATTTTATATCAATAAAGCAAAATTATTTGAACCATTTATAATGAAATTTAATAAAATTGAAAAAGATTCAATTTTAATTCTTGAAAATTTAACTAATTCAATTATAAATTTTTTAAAATTAATTCTTAAATTTGTAAAAAAATTTGAAATTAAATTATCAAAATTAGATGTTCAAAATCTAAAAATGGGTAAATATTTTAGAATAAATTTCCCATTTTTAAATTCATTTATTTATCAAGGTATTATAATTATTTTTACATTATTAAATTATAAATTTAAAGATTTTGTAAATTTGAAATATTCTCCAAGATTTAACAATAATAAATTTTTAAATGAATTAAAATCTTTATTAAATGATGTATTATCAATTGATCAAAATTTTAATGAAAAAATTTGGTCAATTAATATAATTTATTTAATTAATAAGAATTTAGAAATAATTGAAGTTATTTTTAATAATCAAAGAAAAACTTTAGAATTAGATTTTGAAAATCCAATGATTAATAATCAAATTTTTAATAATAATAATGATTTCTTAAATTTCAATTTAAATGATCCATTTTGGATAACTAATCCTGATAATTTACCTTATTATTTATCATCACCAAGTGAAGAATTAAGAAAACAAGCTGAAGAAGAATTAAATCAAGCTGATTTAACTAATACACCAAGAACTAGATCAAGATCTAAAACTTCAAGTCAAAATAATTTAAATAATCAAACAAATTCTTTGAGTAATCAATTTGAACAACCAAGACCTAATAAAAATGAAATGTTCAATCTCAATAGTCAATATGATAGTATTTGGGATGATAATGAAAAATCCAAAAAGATTAAATTAGAAGATATACTCCCAGATAATCAGAATTTCAATTTTAAGAATAACGATAATGATGACAATGATGATATTATAACATAATAGTTTTCTTTTTAAAATTAATTTGATAAAATGAAATATAAAAAAACCCCCAATTCAAATAATTGAAATTACAATTTACAATATAGAATTTTTGTATTATATAGAATTAATCGTTCTTAGATAAATATATTTTTGTAAAATTTCTATTTTATTGCCGTTGTTATCATTTGTCCGAGTTTTTCCTCATAATTGAAAAGGGTGGGGATCGCGATAGTTTCGGAATCTTCGTCTCCGACAAAAAGATTTTTTAAAACTTATAAACTATGTCAGGATTCAAGAAATTTACAGACTTTTTGTTTTCTAAACAATCATTAAGATATGTTTGTAGTACACATTTCTGGGGACCAGTTTCTAATTTTGGTCTCCCAATGGCTGCCATGGTAGATATAAAAAAAGATGCTGACTTAATTAGTGGGCCAATGACTGGATCGTTAATTATTTACTCAATGGTTTTTATGAGATATTCATTAGCTGTTCAACCAAAAAATTATTTATTATTCGGTTGTCATTTTATTAACGAAATTTCACAATTATGTCAAGGTTTTAGATGGGCGAATCATCATTATTTATCAGGATCAAAAGAAGCTACTACTTCATCAACTCCAGCTGCTCCAGCTAAGAATTAATAATGAACTTTCTTTAATGAATATAAAAGAATCTTAAACTTTATATATGATATAAAATCAAGTGATTAAGTATTTGGATTTTTTATTATATGGTAATTATTTATATTTTTATTTATACATTTATGTATTTATTTATATATATTCAATCAAATATTGACTTAATTTCATCTACTTGAGTTGGTCCAAATTCTTGTGTATCCCCTTCTGAATCATCAAAATTCAATTGATTTATTTCATCAAGTGAATTAGAATATCTATTTCTATTTCTTATTAATTCATTAGATGTTGATGTATTTAAATAAGTATTCGATTTAGAATTTAAAATCTCATTAGGTATATTATCAATATTTGAATTTGATAAGTATTCGTTATCTCGTGAATTTGATGAATTAGATTGATTTCTATTATTCAAATCTTTTCTTTCTAATTCATAACTTTTAAATATTGGTTTTACATTATCTGAAGTATCATTAGTTAATTGAGTAAAATTTATTGTTAAATGAGAATTCTTATTTAATTGAAATAATATTGGATCACCAGATTCTTTAAAATAAATTTCAAAAGAATCATTTTCTTGATCTATAAAATTAATTAAATTAATAAATATTTTAAAAAATTTCAATTTAAAATTAATTTGATAATTTAAATCTGATGCTATGTTTGAATCGTATAATTCATTTAAATTTAATGAGATAGTTAAAGACATGGGTTGTTTAAGATATTGATTATCTTTTAAGATTTGTTTGGTAAACCCATTTAAAAATAATTTATTATTCTTTATTTCAATTTTGAATTCTTCTGTTTGAATAGGTATTATATCAAAGAAATTTTTTAAAATAATTTGTTCAATCATTATATATTTGATTTCATTTGATTCTTTATTATCTTTGTAATAATCAATTATTGTATTTAAATCATTCTTTATAGGTTGATAATTGATTTGATACTTTTTTAATATCATCTTTCTCTTTATCTCTATTAAGAATTTAAAAAGATCATTAAATTTGACCACAAATTTTATTGAACTTGATAAATCAAAATTTTTAAATAAGATCGATAAATGTTTAGCATTGACAATAAATGAATACGTTAATTTATCTTTATCGTAACCTTCCGATATACATCCATAAAAATCTACTTCAAACTTACTAAAGAATGAATTTTTGAAACAAATTTCTCCATTATTGGTCTTTGTATTATTGATAGCCGATAACGTTATTGATTCATTACCAATCACCAATTTTATTTGATCAGATATTAGTGATAATGCTAGAACCGTTTTAGCCCATATATTTTTATGCTTATCAGAATCAATTTCTGCTACAAAGGACATTTCCTAGCAAAAAAACCAAACACAAAATACAAAATAGAAAATACGTTATAAGTTAGCCTGCTAGATAGAGAGAGTCAAACTAGCATTGTAAACGCGACTCTCGTTGCAGCTATTTTAGCACTTGATGACACCCAATACAATAATAATTTTTTGAACCAAAGAAAAAGAAAATTCAATAAAGGGCCACTTTTTTTTACTTATCTTTGAACATTAGTCAATTAAAATGGTAAAGTTATTGATCTTAAATCCTAACTCCTCAGAAAAGGTTAGCAATGATATGAAGAACATTGTCCCCAAATTTCCAAATGTAGAGTATGATTTTTACACTGCACCTCCAGAATCACCAAAGGAAATCAGTGGAGCTGAAACTTCAAAAATATCAGAATCAGTTGTATTAGCAGACATTTTAGAAAAAAAATTACACGAAAAATATGATGGTTTTTTAATTTGCTGTTATTCCGATCATCCGTTAATTTATAGTTTAGGAAAAATCACTAAAAGACCAATATTAGGAATTATGCAAGCAACATTATTGTATAGTTTACTGAATTCTTCAGTTAAAAAGCTGGGGATTCTTACAAGTTTTGAAGAATGGGAGCCATTGTTAGATGAGGGAATAAAGACATTCCATGGGATTGATAGTTTACCAAACACTTTTATACCAACTCAAAGTTTGAATATCAATGTTTTAAATTTAAACAATCCAGATGAATTCTCTAAAATTGAAAATCGTGTTAGAGATATTCTCAATAAGTTTAATGATATAGACTGTATCTTATTAGGATGTGCTGGAATGGTAGGATTAGATGAAAAATTAACTAAAATTTTCCCTAATATTAAATTTGTTGATAGCATTAAGGTTGGTTGCGAATTTTTATCGGCATTAGTTAGATATGAATCTAAGTAATTTATATATTTATCTATAATAATTAAAGAGTTTTGCTGAACCTTTTTTTACTGAACCTTTTTTTACTGAACCTTTTTTTTTTTTGCATCCTTTTTCGTGCTGCAATTTTAATTCTCACTTTAAGTAAATTGATTTATTGAGGGAAAAGCAAGTACCTAATTAAAGAAGCATAATGTCATTAAAGCAGAAACCATCAATATTTGGCAGATTTATCCATAGAAATTCGCAGGATAGTACCAATTCGAACCGGGGATCAGATGAACATACTAAAGAATATGAATTACCTCCTTTACCCGCTTTGAAATTTTCAGGATATAAACCCACTACAAAACACAAATTAATGAACACTGAATTGGCGGATAACATAAGAAATTTACTACCACCTAGATTGCAATTATTTGATGATTGGGACTTGATATACTCAACAGATCAACATGGGATATCTTTAAATACATTATATCAGAATTGTGACCCAAAATACCAATTACAACAATTGAGAAAACAGCAAAGGATGGAAAAAGGATATGGAGATTCAATAATAAGTTCTATGATAGTAGGGGAGAGACCGAGGGAAAAAACCAAAAGACCAATTGGGTACGTTATGATAATAAAGGACTCAAGGAATAATAAATTTGGTTGTTATTTAAATGAGCCTTTGAAAATTATGGATCATAAGAGGTATTATGGTAATGGTGAATGCTTCCTTTGGAAACTTGAAAAAATACAAAAGGATCCCGTTGAATATAGATTTAAGGCATTTATGTATACCGGAATCAATGACAATGTTATCTATTCAAATCATGGGTTTATTGCCGTGGGGTCATCTTCCGGTAAAAATGGACTTTGGATAAATCAATCCCTTGATGAAGGAGTAAGTTATTCTTGTGAAACTTTTGGCAATGAGATATTGAACGAGGGAAGCAACTCTTCTAAAGATGTTGGTAAATTTAGAATTCTAGGGTTAGAGGTTTGGAGAGTTGGGTCATTAGAGTGATATCATTCGAGTAACTGAAATTGAACAGTAAAAAATATTCCCTACTTATTAAATGTATCCTATTTCAGTAAAGGGATTGCTTAAAGAGGATTTAATGGTGTTAGTTAATTTCACATATTGCCAGAGGCGAATACTCGACTCTAACTTACCAATTAGGAGAATCATTGAAGATCATTGTTGTCCTCTGTGTCTCTGTCATTTACAGAAACCAGCCAAATTCGATCAAATGCGGTAATCATGTTTACATACAAAAGCCTAAGATATTCATCCGATTCGTAACTCAAGGCGGCAAAGAACGTCTGCCAGTTAAGGTTGTAGAGGCAAGAGCAAACATCGTACCAGGCGATCATAATAACAAATTGGAATAGTACGATCTAATTATTTTTCGGATCCATGTTTGGCCGTAGAGCAATCACATATGTTGCCACAAGCATATATTCTTACGTTATAGCAAATCCCAGTGATTCATTTAACCGAAAGGTAAGAAAAGCTAAAAAAACAGAGCGGAAAAAAAAAAAAAAAGATCTCAGGTTCTTACACTTTCAAGAAATCAGTGACTTAAAATGACAAGATAAAATTAGTTTGAGTGGAATGATTACGGGACGAATTGGATAGCTCTACCCGAATAAGTTAGTATATGCAAGGACGTAGATATTAATAGCCGTGGCCAATAATTAAAAGGCATATATCATTCAAAGTGTTACAGATTTTCATACAATGGTTTCAGATGAGAATATTTTTTAGTTCTTCAGCCTAATTAAACTTTCGTCTATATGAAGTATACGAAGGAAATAAACTATTCCTGAAAATAAACTGCCTTCGAAAATAAACTGCCTTCCAAAATAAACTGCGTACGAAAATAAACTTCTTGTTTATTATGATTGTCAATAATATATAAGATTCTTCTTTTAGTTTGAATTCTACGTGTTCCAAGGTACGATTAAGTATTCTACTAATCATTGTTAAGCTCTTTTATATTATTCTCTCACTCAATCTTGTCTCCGAAGAGCTCAATTAAAAATGTAATTACAGTACCAATTTGGGATATTAAAGTGTAAAATAAAGATCTGCATAACTCCTATGATACAAGTGAAACATATAATTGAACACAGTATGAGCTAAGTCACGAAATTAAGCTATAGGGGTGTAAATCTATAAATATGATTTTGTATCAAATTATGCAAGCTTAATGGCTTTTAGACTGTAGCTAATTGCAATTCAAAAGTAAACAATAGGCGATTGAGGTACACTGCGTCATAAGATATTCGTTTCAGATTAGTTGGAGACGCATAAAATGTTACAAAGGTAAAACAGTGCATTGTTTAAGTCTCAGAAAATTAATTTGATTTCCCGATTTGTAAAAACCGTTGCATCAGATTGTTTCGAAATGCCGATCGAGAATAATGTGTTAACAATTCTAATACAAAAAAATTGGAAAAACCATAGTACTTACTCTTGCAATTACAATTTGGTTCTGCATTATTTGATGTAATTGTCTATCAATAATAATTCGTTTTGAATTACTGCCCATTGGAATGTTGATAAACGCCATATTCTTTTTTCACGCAGCATTCCCGCTATTGGCAAGTTGTTGCATTATTACGAGACGAGCGAAATCAAAAAGAAATAAAAAAAAAAAAACCTGAGACGGTTACTATAATTAACACATTTGTTTTTACGAATGTTAATGTGTAAATAAACCCAAAAAATACATCTAGGTTATATGTGAAATTACAAACGCATCAAAAATAATAAACAAAAAACAATACTTCTCCAATTATAAAAGGGGGTGATATTTCCTTTCATTTTTTTAAAAGTTAGATATTTTGCAATCATTTACATTCGCTTTCGATCATGAAATTTTCCAACATTTATACTGCTGCAACAATTATTGCATATGCTAGTGCCACTTATGGTCATGGTGACTATGATAAGCCTCAACACCCGAACAAACCAGACTATGGTAAGCCTCAATACCCAGGTAAACCACAATACCCAGGTAAACCAGATCATGATAAGCCAAAATATCCAGACAAGCCAAAATATCCAGGTAAACCAGATCATCACAAACCAAATATTCCAGGTAAGCCAGAAGACTGCGATGACGACTTTCCTCCAAAGCCTACCACTCCAGTAACTCCAACTACTGATTGTGATACTACAAGTACTAAACCTCCTGGTGTCCCAACCACTCCTACTACTGATTGTGATACCACTCCAACTACTCCAGTCACCACACCAACTACTCCAGTTACTAAACCAACCACTACTAGTACTTCTACTACTGATTGTGATACCACTACTCCAACTACCCCAGTAACTAAACCAACAACTACTACTCCTGTAACTACTCCAACTACCCCAGTTACTAAACCAACCACTACTAGTACTCCTACTACTGATTGTGATACCACTACTCCAACTACCCCAGTAACTAAACCAACAACTACTACTCCTGTAACTACTCCAACTACCCCAGTTACTAAACCAACCACTACTAGTACTCCTACTACTGATTGTGATACCACTACTCCAACTACCCCAGTAACTAAACCAACAACTACTACTCCTGTAACTACTCCAACTACCCCAGTTACTAAACCAACCACTACTAGTACTCCTACTACTGATTGTGATACCACTACTCCAACTACCCCGGTTACTAAACCATCATCAAGTGCACCAGAGTCATCAACAAAAGTTTCTTCTAGTGCTTCCTCTAGTGTCCCAGTTCCATCATCTAGTGTTAAGTCAAGTTCAAGTGTCACAGTTCCATCATCTAGTGCACCAGTTCCATCATCTAGTGCACCAGTTCCATCATCTAGTGTCCCAGTTCCATCATCTAGTGTCCCAGTTCCATCATCTAGTGTTAAGTCAAGTTCAAGTGTCACAGTTCCATCATCTAGTGCACCAGTTCCATCATCTAGTGTTAAATCAAGTTCAAGTGTTCCAGTTCCATCATCTAGTACACCAGTTCCATCATCTAGTACACCAGTTCCATCATCTAGTACACCAGTTCCATCATCTAGTGTTAAATCAAGTTCAAGTGTCCCAGTTCCATCATCTAGTGTTAAATCAAGTTCAAGTGTTCCAGTTACTTCGCAAACTACAACTACCGAAACTGATATCACAACTACTGTCGTAACTATTACTGATTGTGATAAGAAAACATGTACACCAACTGAAGTTACTACCGGTATCACCGTAATCACCAAGACTAAGGATGAAACAACCACTGTCTACACCACATATTGTCCAATACCAAGCGAAACTACTGCCACTACTGAAAAAACTACTGAAGGTACCACTGAAGCCACTACCGAGTCAACTACTAAGGCGACAACCACCAAGGGTACAACTACTGAAAAAACCACTGAAGCCACTACTGAGCCAACTACTGAAGCCACTACTGAGCCAACCACTAAGGCTACTACTACTAAACATACAACTGAAGGTACTACTGAAAAAACTACTGAAGGTACCACTAAACATACTACCGAAAAAACTACTGAAGCCACTACTGAACCAACCACTAAGGCTACTACTACTAAACATACAACTGAAGGCACTACTGAAAAAACCACCGAAGGTACTACCAAAGCAACTACTGAGCCAACTACTGAAAAAACCACTGAACACACTACTGAAGGTACTACTACTGCACCAACTACTGATGCTACAACAAGTAAAGGTACAACTGAGGAAACAACTAAGGCTACTACTGAACCAAACACTGAACACACTACTGAAGGTACTACCAAAGAAACTACTAAGGCTACCACAGAACACTATACCGAACCAACAACTAAGGCTACCACAGAACACCATACTGAAGGTACTACCAAAGAAATCACTAAAGCCACTACTGAACACAATACCGAACCAACTACTAAGGCTACCACTGAACACAATACTGAAGGTACCACCAAAGAAACTACTAAAGCCAAAACAAAACACAAAGCTACTACAGAAACTGAACCAGAAGCTCAACCTACAACTTTAACTTCTGTAAAGGCTGAAACTGGTGAAGAAGTCACCAGCTATGTTCAAGTCACCATTACTACTAAACACTCTTATGAAACTGAAGTTTGTGAAGGTGAAGAATGTGTTACTTCTACTGTTATTTCAACTGGTGTCGAAACTACTGATGTTCCACAAACTACTGAAGCACCAAAAAATAATGAAAAAGGAGACGATAATACCCCAACAGGTTCTAAAGTACAATCAACTTCTGTTGCCGCTCCATCATTTGAACCATCTTCAGTTAGTCAATTCGAAGGTTCCGCTGGTAAAGCTCAAGTTTCAAGCTTATTAGCTATTTTAATTGCAATCATTTCTGTATTTTAAATCTAATGATTTTATTCTAATGATTTAAAATCCAAGTATATTATATTCCCAAATACATTCGTTACTTATCTTGTATTATTTTTCGGTTTTATATGTTTTCAAATATTTTCAAAGGGAATTTATTATTCAAAATTATCATTATTTTTCTGTTTTTCTTCATTATAGTTTATTTTTATAGAAAAGTTTATTCTGTTTAGGTTATTTTAATAAAATATTTAATTATCAAATTCAATTATAGATTTTTTTATTTCCTTACTACTTAAAAAACCATACCGTTGAGGATGCCACTATACACAGGTATAAACAAAATACAAAAATTAAAATATAAAAGTTGAAACCCAAAAAAATTGTTGAAATGAAATATTTTCAAATAATGCAAATAAAAAGCTTTATCAATGTAAAATAAAAATATAGGTTAATTTAGTAAAGTTATAATGTTGAAGTAAACTTTACTTTTTGGCATGTTGAGTGCCTTTATTGTTGCCCTGCGACAGTGAATTAAATAAACAAAACAAGCAAAAAAGATTAAAACAAACGTATAGATATTCTAAAAGTTTATTCAAATAATGGATCATTAAAACCAGATTTTAAATCATCAAATAATTGAAAGATATGATCATGAGAATCAGTAAAATTGTTATTAACAATATTACACAAGACAAATTCATTACCAAAATTTCTCATAAATGAAGCAAATTTAGCGATATATTTTTCTTTATCTTGAGTAATTTCTTTACCGAGAGCACTTTCCATAATTCGAACCCATTCTTCAATAAGTCTAAATGCTTCATCTTTCCAAGCTAAGAATGATGTTTTTTCAACAATAGTTGGCTGAACAATTTCTTCACCTGGGAAAACCCCCCAAGTAACAGCATTAATATCACCATCTCTTGTATTAGTAGTTAACTCTCCATCTTTATTAACAAAATAATAAGTTATAACACCTGCACCATTATCAGTAATATTACCATTAAATTTGTCAATACGATCTAAAAGTTTATCAATACAATTTTTATGACAGAAAAATTCTAAATATTGTTTTTGGAAAACATAACCATTCTTTGGACCCCATCCATAAATTTTATCACTTGATCTAATTGAACTTAATGGAGGTTGTGAATTTACAGTAATAAACCCATTTTCATTTAATTTAATTAAATTTTTAATCATAACTTGAGTATCAGAACCAATTTGACCATCAGACCATGGAATTGATTTTAAATCACCTTTTAAATAAGATACCATTAATTCAGTTAATTCTTTTAAACTTTGTGGATTACCCCATAATTCAAAAGCTCTCTTTGGTGATTGTCTAAGTAAATCAGTAACATTTAAATCAATATCACCAAAAGCTGGAGAACTTGAATCCCCCCATCTACCATTTGGAAATTCATCCCAAGTAGAAGTACGAGAAACATAAGAATGTTTTCTATTTTGCCAAAAAATAGGACGAATAGTTTCTTTTGATCTTGAAGGATTTAAAGATTTTCTCCATGGTAAAACTGTACCACCAATTGTATCATGAGATTTAATTGTTTCAATTAAATTTAAATTTTCTAAAATCATAATAGTTGATCTTTCTAAATTCATAGTATAAAAATGTAAATGTTTAATATAACCTGAATCAAGTAATTTTTGACACATTTCACTAACTAATTCAGTACCTTTTTCTCTAACAAGAAAATCATCATCTTTAATTGGATCTAAAGCATCCAAGAAATGTTGAGGAATTTTAACTTCTGACCATTTAGCTCTTCTCATAAATGCTGCATAAGTTGAAATTGGCATAATACCTGGAATAATTGGAATTTCAATACCAATTTTACGAAGTTTTGAACACCATTGAATGAAATTTTCAGCATCATAAAACATTTGAGTTACAATGAAATCAGCACCTGCATCACATTTTTCTTTTAAATATTTAAGACCATTGTCTAAAGAACCATCATCTGGATGTCCCTCAGGATAAGCTGCTACACCAATATTAAAATAATCACCATAATTTTTACGAATATAATTAATTAAATCTTTAGCATATTTAAAATCTCCTGTACTTTCAGAACCATCAATTGGTGGATCACCTCTTAAAGCTAAAATATTTTGACAACCAGAACTTTTAGCCCTTTCTAAGGCTTCATCAATTAATTCAACTTTCATATTAGTACAAGTTAAATGCATACATGTTTCTAAACCCAAAGCTGATTGAGCAGTATAAACCATTTCATTAGTCAATGATGATGATCTTCCACCTGCATTCCATGTAATATCTATAAAAACAGGATTTAAATCGTACATTCTATCCATTCTATCATAAAGGTTTTGAACACCTTGTGACGTTTTTGGAACGAAAAATTCGAATGAAAACGTTGCTGGTGGAGGATTAGGCGTTGAATATGCTTGCTGAAGTTTCCCTGAAATTCTCATACTAATAAATTAATACTATTTTATTCTTAATTAAAAGGTATATAACTTGAATTTTCCAGATCAAACGTTTTGCGCTCACTTTAAACGAACACCAGAAATTGAGTCATATCACATGCAGGAGGGTATTTTGCAAAAAAGCTGCTTTTCTATCGTTTTGAGAATTATCGCATATAATTAAAATGTTGACTTTAACCAATAATATATATTTAAACTATATGTTTGTTAAAAATGATTTAATTAAATAAGAAATCCCATTTAATTTCCATCTTTACAATTCATCATGCTCTATAGAATCTTCATGATCATCAATTTTTTCAATTTTTGAAGCTTTTTCAATGTCGTCTTCCTTTTGATTTTGTTCTTGCTGCAACTTTGCTTTTCTGGCCATCTCAATTTTCAAATTTGAAGCTAATTTTTCAATTTGGATATCGTACTTAATCCATTCAGGTATTAACCTCTTGGCAGTATCTATTTTATTTTCTTTTGTCATTGGATTGTTACATAAATCAATATTTTTAGCTTCTTTTAATTCTTCATCGGCACACCATGTTTCACACCATAAATATTCTTGTGGTAAACTATAAATAGGTAAAATTTTTTGCATATTATTTGGTAAATCTTGATCTAAATTAGATAATGAATTTGGATCCGATGAAAGTTTTTGATAATGACTTCTTAATTTATCTCCAGCTTTTAATTCTCTAAATTTATTTAAATTCACTTTGTAAAGTGCACTAATATGATACTTTAATCCATCTTTTAATGTTTCAACCCAATATCCTTGTTTCCAGAATCTATAACCTTCCATTTCTTTTCTAGAGTCACACATTGGTACAAATCCATATGGTGCATCTCCCATATCTAAATCTGACAATTCTTTCATATCAAATCTATTAATTTGATCAGCATCAACAAATATAACATTTTCAAGATCTGATGGGAATAATACATCCAAAAATAATATCTTGTATCCCCACATAGTTCTTTGTCTTGAACTTTGATCTCTTAACCATAATGGCCATCTATAAGTAACAAATTCATAGTCAAATCCATATTCTTGACAAAGAATTGGTAATAAATTTTTAAATTGTGGTGATAAATAGTTTTCAATAAGCCAAAACTTAACCAGTGATTCAGTATTCAGTTTAACTGATAACATCATATTAGATGCGAGTCTTTCATATTGAAGCCCACTAGCCACTGTGAAAATATTAATAGCTGCATGTTTATTTGCTTGTTTCTGTTTTGATGTTGGTACTTCTCTTTTAGTAAACCTTGGCTTTAAGACCAATCCCTTCATTGAAAACATGTTTATTTCAACTTTATCTAATGGAGTCTGATTGACTTCAAATGAATTTTCTGTTGCTGATAAAAGAGTGTAATCATTATCATAGCATGTTAAATACCAAATCCCATATCCAGCCTGTATTTGGAAATATCCCAAGTTATGCATTATAACAGTATTTCTAATTATACTATCCTTTTGCATATCTAAAGATACGCCTCCTGGACCTAAAGCTGTTTTAATATTTTTAGCATAACCTTCTACTAAAAGCCTACTCAATTCAAATTCGGCCTTTTTATGTTTCAAGTCATAATTTGAAAACTTAATATTATCCAATTCAAGATCATCTGATACCGAATATGAAGTAGTTAACCATCTCTTTGGCGTAGTCAATTCGAGAGAAAACACTTCCTCATTTGGAACATTTTCGAATAACGCCAGTGTCTTTTCAAAGTAGTAGCCGTCTTCATCAAACTCAATAGTTGGTTTTGGATATACCCCTTTAAAGAACCGTTTGATTGGTAAACCACTGCTTTCTGATTTGGGTTGTAATAAAATTTCAATACTTATAAATGGAATCTCCATAATACTATCAAGTAATGAAATCATTTCTTGTGATGATGGGTTTAAAGGATCTATAATTACAAGTACATCTACCAAAGACTCAGAAGTTCTAGATGTAACAATAAAAGAATTTTCATGGATTAATGAAGATAAATCGAATCTTGCAACATCGTCGATATACAAATTATCATCAACATAGAATGATTTAGCTAAGCTGGTGTACAACAAATCATACCAATCTGAATAACCCCATTTTTTCTTATGGAAATGCCTAAGTTCTCCTGACAGGAATATATCTGGGTATCTATTAATAATGTCAGGAACTATTCCCAATCTTTGTGAAAATTCGTATGACAATAAAGACATTAATTCAGGAACAGTGAATGGTTCATCAAGGCGGAAATACCTTGAATTAAATAGCATGAATGAGTGATGTGGAGGTAAATTGTGCTTTGCTAATAATTCCAAAGTTTTTGAATCCTTAGATGCTGTTTTAAGCTTAGACTTTTGTGAATTCAAAAAACTAATAGCTTTATTAATTGATTTATCATTAAATCTTCCGTTTCTAGTATAATCAGATAACTTTTTAAGTAATGAACCACTAGAAGTATCTATAACTCTCAATTGAATATCATATATGGTTTCAACCTTCATCAACTCCAAAACGTTGATTAATTGTTCAACAACACTTTCTAAACTCAAATCCCCAATAACCCAGAAATTCGAAGGATTTTCAATTAAATCATCGTCCTCGATCAACCTGAAAAGAGTTGAACTTTCAATAAGCTCTGGATTGATTTTCTTGTATTTGAACCCCGAGGAATCTCCTGGAATGATTCTACCATTTCTCTCAGATCTACTGTCTTTATAAAGATAATCTTTCAAGGATTTGATAGATTTTTCTTCTCTGAGACCTTGCTGAAGTAAAGCAATATCTTTGGTAAGTTGTTTACCCATATTTATTTGCCAAGTTTCAGCATTCATTTCTGCAATAACACCGTTATAAATAACGGAGGCCAGGGAAATAGAAAACTTCGTCAATGTTCTAGAATAACAACTATCATCAACAACCCCATCGATATAAGGAACAAACAGGAAAACTTCATCGAAATTTTCACTTGAACATTCAAATATTTTATACAAAAATGCTAATGCCTCTTGAGGAGTTGAATTATTATAAACAAAGTAAAGATACCTTGCTATTTTCCTATCAATATCCGAGTCTCCTAAAGGTAAGATTCCAATTTGTTGAGGAATACCTCTATCCAAAATGATTTTGGAGAAAGTAAAAAATGCTTTCAACTGCTGCTTATTAGACAAATTCAAAACAAAAATTAAATCATGAACGTTTTCCTTTAACGCAGGAATTTGTCCAGCATTGAATTGAGCCAGTCCTCCCAAGTAAGCCTCTTTTCTAGCTGTTGGGAAAGATTCATAGTTAGGATCGTTTTCTAAATCATTTATAAAAATCACACCTTCATTGTTATCTTCTTTACCGGGTACAAACTTATCTCTGTACACAGAAAAACGATTTTCTTGTCCTCTGTTGAACTCGGCTTGTTTTACAGCACTATTCAAAGCATATTTTATAATAATATGTTTAGCTTGTTCAATTTGAAACCCTAAATCCAATAATTCTTGAACCAACTTAACTTCTTCGTCAAGTTTATCAATTAACTTGAAAGAATCTAATTCAAGACGATTTACTGGTGCTCCATTAAGGTAAATTCCATTTGTATCATCAGAAGCACCTAAATGTTCATTGTTTTTAACGATCTCTTTGATATTTTCGTCCATTACCATGTGACTATTTATTTTTGATATCTTCGAAGGAAATTCATTTAATATGCTTTTCAAAGTATTGAATTTAAACTTTGAGTTACCACCTCCAGACAAAATCATTGAAGTTAACTTAATACCTAAAGATTTGATAGCATCCTTCGATATATGATTAACAAAGGAAGATTTTTTTGATTTTGCAGGCTTTTTAGCATTTGAATCATCAAAATTATGATAATCAGCTTGTTTGAGATTCAAAAAAGATCCATAACCAGATAAATATTCAGGCTCTTTTAAGATATTAGAAGGAATATATCTCCAAACAAACCTTAATTTACCCGCCTGGGAACTTTTCAATAAATTAATCAACATTTCTGAAAACCCAGGGAGATGGAAATCACCAAATAATACCAAAATTGGAGCTTTTTCATTTGAGCCGATAATCCTATCAAAAGAAGTGAGTTGAGTTTTCATATCACTTTTGGATGAAAGCTGTAAAGCATATAAATCATCAGGTGAACAATATTTACGATCGTTAGTTAATAACCAAGGAAATGAAATATTAGAATTCCAACTAAGCTTATTACCAAAACTATCAGTGGAACATAAAGGATTCGATGACTCACTATAACGATTTAGTATTTGATTCATATATGATTCATAATGGGATTGTATTCTTGGCGAGTATAATTTACTGTTAAGATTGAAATTAATAAATGATGGATATTCAATTTTCAAATCAAGTGAATCAAGTAACTTTTTATAAATTGATTTATGTTTGATTTGATCAAATCTATTATCCTCAAGTTCTTCTTCATAAATTTCAGCTATGTTTTCTATCACTTTAGAATATAAATTTTCATCATAACCTGAAATACTTTCAATTAATTGAATATGGAAAGGTATCTTGAACCAAGATTTTTCAGTTTGCAACTTTACTTCCAATGAGTTCTCTGCTGAATTGTCACCAAGAACAGAGGTGCAAAATAGAAAGAATGCAGTTAGATAGAAGGATACCCAAAATCCGTTCATATTATCTTGAGTTTTCTATAATATAATTGTACGAGAACCAAATTATATTGCTTGTCTCTAAATGAAGTAGAAATTATAAAGGCTTAAAAGAGAAACGCGACTTCATATATCAAGTAAGTGCGCGAGTTCGACTTCAAAGTAAGGATTGATAGAAACTAAATACTTTCTTGTTGTTTACAATGGCTACAACCAATGGATTGAATGAATCAGAGATGATCAATTCAAACAATTATAGTAGTGACGATGACTTGGACAACATGTCTTTGGATGAAGATGAAAGGCAGCTTTTGAAAGAAGCTAAACAAGCAGATATTGATGATGATCCAGAGTTTGAACAAGAGATGTCAGCTATTAATGCTGAATTTAATCTTGATGAAATTGATGATGATAGTGAAGATGATGCAGACTTTCGATTGGAATCAGATGGGCTCGGTGATGACGGGGAGGATGACTATGATGAAAACTTCGACTTAAGAGAAGCAGTTAGAGATGCAAGTAATTTTAAAAGTAAGAAAAAGTTATCATTGAAAACAAGAAGGAGGCAGCTTTTGGATGGTACTGATAGATCTTTAGATCCAGAAGTGAAAGAAAAAATGACACTTGCTAATGCAGCGTTTGTGGAGCAAGATTATGAGAACTCGGTTAAATTATATCGTGAAGTTATAGCTATAGACCCAAAAAATCACCTTGCTTATAAGACATTGGGTGCCATTTATGAAATTCAAGGTAAGCTAAACGAATGTTGTAATATTTGGATCATGGCAGCCGTCTTGAATCCTTGGGATGCTCAATTCTGGGCTCAAGTTGCAAGATTAAGTGATAGTTTGGGCCATATTACACAAGCCATTTATTGTTATGGAAGAGCCATTACAGCAGGTGGGAAGACTCCTGAAGAACCAGATATCAATTTAATTTATGAAAGAGCAATGCTTTATAAGAAAACTGGTAGATATGGGAGAGCATTGGAAGGATTACAAAGAGTCCATCAAAAAGATCCTTTAGATACACAAGTAATCAAAGAACTTGCTTCTGTGTATTTAGAACAGACAAGAATTAATGATGCCTTGAATTTATATCTTATGGTCTTTGATAAAAATATTCATCCTGAGAATTATCCAGAAAATAGTATCCCAAAATTTGGATGGGATGAATTAAATGTTCTTTGTGAATTATATATGCATAAAAGATATTGGGCTCCTGGTATCAAAATGATACGATTGGCATCTAGGTTATTACAAAATAGAAAAGAAGAAACTTGGTGGGATGAGAAAGGTATAAATTTTGATTATGAATTCGATCAAAGAAGGTTTGAAATACTTGAGTCAATTTCTTCCTTACCACGAGGTACTTATGAAAAAGATTATATCTTACCAATTGATATAAGATATAAATTAGGTTTCATGAGACTTGAATCTGGGCAAAAAGAAGAAGCTATGGTTCATTTCAATTTCTTATTGGAAGAAGAAGATCAAGAGGGAGATCTTTCTGATTTATTTTTTGAAACTGGGAAAGCCTTAGAGGCACATGGTTATTATAAAGAAGCGTTAGAATTTTTAACACAAGCAGCTTTAGATATGGATGGAGATCAAGAGTTGATTACATTATTGGGTAAATGTTATTTGGAGGAAGGGGAATATGCTGAAGCTAAAGAAGTATACCAGGTTTTACTTCAAGCTTCACCAGACGACATAAATTTAAAATTGGCATTAGTTGAAGCTTTATATCATCTTGGAGAAGCCGATGAATCGCAGAAATTATTATCTGAGGTAACTACAAGCTATAGTAGGCCTACAGAGAATCATCTAATTGACCCAGAATTATTTGGAGAAGGAGAGGGAGAAGATGCAGAGGAAACCCAGGATATGAGAGCTGGTGAAGTACCACAAAATTTATCACTTATTAAAGATAAGCATTTTGTTAGATCGACCAAAGGACAGAAATTAACTGATGAAGCAAAGGCAGAACTTAATGAAAGAGCCAAGAGGAAAGTATTGGAGAAATACCGTCGTATGATCAGATTGGAAGAAGCAAGAAATAGAGGAGATAAAGTTGCCATTGACACATGGATTCATTTAGCATCACAATTAATTGAAGTATTTATGAATGTTCCAAGTTTCTTCCCAAGAGATAAAAATAGAGTTTTCAAAGGAATTGTTCTGTATAGGCGGAAGACTCCTATGGGGATTGATGACAGATTAGCAAGAATTTATAATCTTCATGAAGGTATGAACGTGGAGGATCAAGGAACTGGAAGACTGTTTTTAACTGCTACAAAAGAGTATAGAGGAATAACATATGATCAATGGTTCCTGATTTTTGTACAATATGCATTATTATATGCTTCTTTTAAGAATGATTTAGAATATGCTACACAAATTGTTGAAGTAGCTATGGGAGTTAGTGTATTTGTTCAAGATAAACCAAAAGACTTTTTGTTAAGATTAGTACGGCTAACATTTGGTATAAGTAATGGAGATTATTCAACAGTAGTAATGACTCATGTTAGACACTTTTTAGCAGCTAATCAATTTTCACCATTTATTTATAAGTTCTTTTTAACTTGTTTTGCATGTGGAGTAGATGCAGAAGAATCATTTTCAAATTACAATCATCAAAAGTATTTTTTAAGACAATTGAAAGCATTTGATTCAATTATAGCTAATAAGAAAATAACTGGTATGGCTACAATAACAACCGAATGTGATAAGAAAGATTTTGGTAAAGAGCATGCAGAATTATTATACGTATATGCCAATTTATTAGGTGGGAATAGAAGTTATGTCTCACCTATAGTATATTTGACTAGAGCTTACAAAGAATACAACAAAGATCCAACAATTTGTTTGCTCTTAGGATTAGCAAACGTTCATAGATCAATGCAACGTTTAAGTGCAAATAGACATATGCAACTACTTCAAGGAATCAGTTATATCTTGGAATACAGACAACTAAGGTTGATTAACGCTACAGTATATGAAAAACAAGAAACAGAGTACAATATAGGTAGATTATTTCATATGTTAGGGTTAACAAGTGAAGCAGTTATTCATTATAATAATGCAATTGATTATCACGAACTGATACAAGATAAAGATCATGATCTTCTGATGGAGGCTGCTTATAACTTGTCGCTTATTTATAATGTTCATGGTAACTCTTCATTGGCTAAAGAATTGACGGAAAAGTACTTAACTATCGAGTAGCATCTTAACTATCGAGTAGCATCTTCATTAGATGAGATGTTCCGCGAATTGTATATTGGTGTATTTATTAAAAAAAAAATCACTTGAAAGCGACTGCACTTACAATTAACTAATACAAAAAGAATAGGCATTATGGTAAGGTTGAAGCAGAGATTCATATTATTTGATATAATATATCCTCCTAAAGCTGTAAATCGAAGGAGCGAAGATTACGAGACATTTGCTAATTTTTCATCGTCTGCTGAAGGGGCCCTTTTATCGTTACATAGGTCATCACCATCTAATATTAATCCCAAAACATTGTCTAACGCCATAAGAAGTACTGTTCAAGAATACTACGGTGATTTCGGCGCTAGTTTTGCTATCCAGTTAAATGTCAAATACTTCAATAACAAAACATCTACTGGAATAATACGATGTGGAGGTCAAAATTATCAATTTATAGTAGCAGCATTAACTTTAATGAATAAAATCGATGGTACCGACGTTGTTATAAGATGTAACCATATTAGTGGTACCATTAAAAAATGTGAAGAAGCTTCTATCAGGCAGAGTAGACAATTGATGTTAAGATTAAAGTATCATGAAAAGAAAAATAAAGACAAGAATCCTATTAAACCTGTTTCAATATAGTTTTTTGTATCAGTGATAGCACTAGGCACTTAATTTACCGAAAGTCTACATACCTATTCAATTTAATTTCCTACATTATACTCGGTACCTCTAATTGCATGTTCTCATTCGCGCTGCAAATTATGCGCTTATAAGGAGAGTGTATCATAAGATCAGGTTAGCTAGTTATTTATGGACATTTTTATATATTATTAAAATCTCAATTTAACATAAGATTCATTATGGAAGTAGACTATACTGTATATTTGGTGACAGATTCCACCATGATTCCGGAAAGTTCAACATTTTTGAAACAAGTTGAAGATTCTGTTAATGCGGGGGCTACTATAGTCCAATTAAGAGAGAAATCACTTTCAACTTTCGAATTTGTAGAAAGAGCTAACAAGGTTCATGAAATAACAAAGAAGAAAGGTATACCATTGATTATTAATGACAGGATCGATGTTGCTTTAGCAATTGATGCAGAAGGGGTTCATGTTGGTCAAGACGATATGCCAGCCAAAGTTGCTAGAAAATTAATTGGTCCAAATAAGATTCTAGGAGTTACTTGCTCTAATGCTGAAGAAGTTGAAATCGTATGTAAAGACGATGTAGCTGATTATGTTGGTATTGGAACTGTTTATAAGACTTTGACTAAAACTGATACTAAAACTCCTACAGGTACAGGACCAATAGGAATAAGAAAGATGTTACAAGTTTTAAAAAAGAGAAATGAAAATTCAAACAAATTGATCAAAAGTGTAGCAATAGGTGGTATTAATGAAACAAATGTTTCTAAAGTATTGTATCAATGTCAAATAGAGGGCCAAAAGTTGGATGGTGTTGCTATTGTTTCATGTATAATGGCCAATCCAGATGCTTATCAAGCTACTATCGAATTAAAAAAGCAATTAAATTTGAAACCAATATGGAAAGAAGGGTTCGAAAGTTCTAGTTACAATGATTGCACTAATTCCATAGAAACTCAAATTGAGAAAGTGAAAGAATCTGGGCCCTTGGTTCATCATATTACCAATAATGTAGTGAAAAACTTTAGTGCTAATGTTCTGTTAGCAATTGGAGCTTCACCTATCATGTCAGAATTAGCGGAAGAATTTGAAGATTTTGCATCCAAAATTCCAAATCTTTCATTAGTTCTTAATTTGGGGACTCCAAGTCCTAGCATGATGGAAGTATTCATTCATGCCATTCAAGTCTATAACAAATATGGTAAACATATTATATTTGATCCTGTTGCAGCAGGTGCTACTAAAGCTAGGTTAGAATGTAGTAGAATATTATTAAATTGTGGTCAAATGTCAGTAATTAAAGGGAATGTAGGAGAAATCCTGTCAATTTGGAAATTGACTAGTGATTATAAACCTAGTGAATCAAATGAAGGATTAATGCGTGGGGTTGACTCGATTGCAAAATTAAGTGAACAAGATATAATAGAAATAGGGAAATCAGTTTCAAGAGATTTTAAAACTATTGTTGTTATTTCTGGTGCAACAAATTATGTTATAGACGATTTCAATTTAAAGAATGTAATCAATATAGAAGGAGGTAGTGAATTAATGGGTTCTATTACTGGTTCAGGATGCTCACTCGGTAGTACTATTGGAGCATTTGTTGCTGCAAAAGCTTCTAAAAATGAAGAATTTAATTTATTTGAGTCCGTAGTAAGCGCAGTGACATTGTATAATCGTTGTGGTAAGAAAGCTGCTGAGGATAGTAAATCTCCAGGTACATTTATCACCAAGTTTTTAGATTCACTCTATGAGACTACTAGATAAGCATAATTAATATACATAGATAAAGCGATGAGAAAGTAGAGATCAAAATTACGCGACAGTATTTGCAATTTATCTTAAATTTGTAATCATTTTAAAATGGTTAAAAAGGGAAGGGGACAAATGAAACAGAAAGAAATTGAACGACCGCCTCCTACTTCAAGAATTCTGAAAATTGCTTCTCTTAAAAAATTCCCGGATAAAGAATATGCCAAATCAATACTTCATGATGTAGCCAAATTAGTAGCGCCAATTATTCATGAGAATGGGTTTACTATAGGATTATTATGTGAAATGCTTCCTAAAAGTCCTAACTTATTAGGATTAAATGTTAACGGAGGCGCTAAAATTATGTTGAGATTAAGGTATCATTCTAATCCTAAGAGCTTTTTACCTATGGGTGATATAATAGGAACTATGTTACATGAATTAACACATAATGTTCATGGTCCACATGATGAAAAATTCTATAAATTCTTAGACAATTTGAAAAAAAGATTCGAAGAAATTCAATATAATCCAAAAAGTGTTGGGAATTATGTTTGTGAAGAGAATAGACTTGGAGGTGTTAAGGATCATACAAGATCTATCCAAGATAAGAGAATTACTGTTTTAGCAAGAGGTAAAATTAAAACAGAGTCTAAGAAGTTAGGTGGTAAACCGGTAGAAAAATCTATAAGAGTTTTAGCTTTACAAGCTGCAGAGAGGAGATTAAAAGACAGTAAATGGTGTAAACAAGATATTAATGATGCTCCAGATAATGATGAATTAGAGATAGTAGATCTAGATCTGGAACCCATCTCTAGTCAAACTGATGAAACAGAAATAATAGATTTAACAACTGATCAAATTGACCAACCAATTAACAACGCTAATAATAATGAAATTGTTGTGATTGACTAATTAATTTAGGTTTATTGTTAATTGTGTAGAGTTGATCTTCCTGCATATACTGCCTGGGCTCACAGAAATTGAGTTATGCTCATGCGTTTTTTGCTGTCGTACAACGCGGGCGACGAATGTGAAAAAAACTAAAACATCATATAATAATAATGGCTAGTAATAATTCTAAATCTTCAAGTAATTTGAAGAAAAGAGTTATGTCAGCGAATAGTTTAAAGTCAATGAAGAATTCGATATCCACCAGTAATTCAACAAATAATTCAGGAACTTCAACACCAGTTAATATTGAAAAAACAGATTCTGTCATTAATTTAACAAGGCCTGCTTTATACAGTATTTATAATGAAGAATCAATTCTTGACTTTAGTATTGATAAAAATAAAGATGATAATAATGATTTAGATGGAATTGGTCCCGATGGAATACCAGTTACTATTGAACCTAAAAGAAGAATTGATGAACAAAATAATAAACACGTTCCACAAGATTCAATTATAAAAAATATAATTAAAGTTATATTTAAAATAATTTTATTAACAATATCTGCTTTACTTTACAATGAATTAGCAAATCATATAAGGAATAATCATATTAAAATTGATAAATATACTTTCCAACCATTATACGTTACAGAATTATTATTAACTAATTCATTAAAAAATTTTAAACCATTAACAAGTTTTAATATTGATGATAAAATAATTAATTATGGAATTGTATTAACAATTCAAGGTATAGTTATGTCAATGATACATTTAATAATGGATAATATATTACCATCAATATTTACCAGAAGATTATTAACATCAAATCCAAATGAGAAAGAGTGGAGAAAATCTAATTTATTTAATGATTTATTAAGACTGTTAATTACCTTTTTAGGGATAAGTTATGCAATTAGAAATATTGAATGGAATTCTCAACTTCAAGTTCTGACTATTTGGGCATTATTAAATCCAGGTTTATGGTTATTATTAGATGGAACAATAAGTGGATTCTTATCAAGTCTTGTTTTATGTATTTCAGCATGTGGATTTGTATTCCTTTCAAATTTTGAAATTTTTCAACAATACTCATCAAGTTTAACGTTTTTAGAAAGTGTTCCAATTTGGTTATGGACTGGAAGTTTTTTCTTTTGTGGTAGTACCATTTTTGGAAAAATTGGTAGAGCTTTATTTTCATAGACTAGAGAAAGTTTTATTATATAACCTTTATATATAAAGTAATAAATTTTTAAAAGAACTAATTATTGCAACCAATGCGTGTGTAAATCAATTCAATTGTAACCCAAACACAAAATTTGAGAAAAATTCTCACCAATCAAAAATAATCCAATAATAAGATATCTATTTTATAGAATAAAAAAATAACAATGTCTGGAGGTCCAATACCAATTTGGAAGAAATATACTAGTGGATCTAGAGGGGTCTGGGAAAAATTTAGACAAATATTTGCTTTAGTTCCTAATAGATCTTCTGGTAATCCATTAGCTTCATTATATAGACAATCACCACCAGGTAATAGAATTAAAGAATCAAGAGAATATAATGACCCAGTAACTATACCTGCTGGAGATATTAAAGGTAATGCTTATTACAATAGAGATTACAGAAGAAATTACCCACAAGTCAAATCATTTGATCAATCTAAAGTTTCCGGTTTATTAAAATTAGGTTCAGTTCAAAATCCAAGAATTTCCGTTGGTGACAAAGGTACTAAAGAATTACAAGTTTTCAATGATCCTCAAACTCCTGTTAGTTTATCCACCACTTTATCTGCTATTGATCCTAAAGTTATCAAAGGTGAATTATTAGGTGAACATGGTGAACCAATGGTTGCTCCATCTTTAAATAAATTCAAATGGAAAATTGTATCAGAAAATCAACATGGTATGTACAGTGAAGAATATCCATGTCGTATATTTACTGAAGACAAACCAAGAACTGAAGCATAGATTTTTATTAAAGGAACAACTAATTAGAAAAAAAAAAAAAATAACAATATAAAGCAACAAAGGAAAGTATACAAAGATACAATCAATCATCATATTTCCATATACATTTTAAACATATATAAATAAATTTTTATATTATTTTATATTTTAATTTTAAGTCATTGAAAATGTTAATTCCATAAATTGAATTCCAAGTTATCAAATATATTATTGAAGGATCCAATTTGGAATTTAATGATTTACTAACTTCTATAAACTCTTTAACTGTATTAAATGTTTCACAAGGATGAATTAGGAACCAGCTCCCTGGTAAAAGGTGATGATTATCTAATACCAATGGAGCATCTTGCGATATTAACTTCTGAATTTCATTCAAATCAAATATTGGTACTATTTCATCAAGGTTTCCATTTTCTTTGGATATTTGGAAATGCAATACCGGGACTGTATAGAATTTATCGTAAGTAATGATGAAATTTATGAAATATTTGGAAAGTAATTTAATTGATAATTTTAATACTTTATTATCATTAATTACATCTATAGAATTCCCAATTATACGGAATTCTTCATCTTCAGTAAATATATTATTCACAAGGATTGAATTAAATTCCTCAATTGACTCAGTAAATTGGTCATTTGAAAGACTCATATACAAGTTATTTTATACAATCGCATTTTGCTCACGTTGGTTTATATATTCATCTCATGTAATATCATTAGCTATAGAATTAAAAAAAAAAAGGTGGCTCGCATATTATAACACTTCATCAGATATGCAAGTCGAAATCACACCTTCAACAAAAACGAAGCCCAAATTTTGCTTCGATAATAATTGTTTTACAAGTGGAAATTAGTAATTAATCCTTCTTTTGCTCGTCTTTGGGCGTTGACTCATTTAACAATCCCAGCTTACCATTATATAAAACCCCTGCATTACTTGCACTAATTGAATTACGATTATAAATTTCTTTAACTTTTTCAGCATTAGGATGTCTTAATGGGATATTATTTGGGATATTAACTTTACTATTACCTCCTAATTGTTTTTGCATGGCGTAATCACCACTATCAAAATATTTCTTATCTTTAAATTTAGATGATAATATTTGTTGAGTTGTTGGTAATTTCCCATACATTTTATAAATTTTTAATTCTTCTGGTGTTAATTTATCCAAATCTAAGTTTTGAGTGTTCTTAGGTGGCCCTAATGGGTCATCTTCTGACATCGACATGATTTTATGTTCAACTAATGACATTATTTTTTCATGAGCTTTGAAAGCAAGAGAGGATACTGCCTTACGCCGCGCACGACCCCTCATTCAAAAAAAAATATTATATCAAAAAGACAATCTGTATGAAATCTGATTTTAATATAATTAAAGTAGGAAAGACAAAACTTTAATTAACTAATTTATATTTTAATTAACTCTTTTCTCTATGCAGTCTTACTATACAAATCATATAAATAAGGAATAATATTATACAAAATTAATGACAAATCTACTAAATAAACGATTGTATCATATACTTCTAATGGGATTGGAATTGAATTTGGTAATTTTTCAATAACTAATTTAAATGCTACTTTACTATGCGTATTCGTTAAAGATTTAAAATTTCCAGTTACTTGGATTTTTAAATATATATCAAAAGTATTAATATTTTCATTAAATTCATTCGAATAGTAAAAATCATGTTGAAGTTGGAAATCTATCGGATAAATAGCGGGCCAACATAATTTAACGAATAATAAATCCTGAGCTTTTAAAGTGTCATTATAATTATTAATTTTAACTAGTAAATTATTGGATTCTCCATCTTTAATTGGTGATAATTCAATTGTTTCCATGGTATTCATAAAATTATATTTATCTTGTATGGGGTAATCATAAAAAATATAGTGTGTGTCATTTAAGAGTGAAATTCCATCCATGCCATTTATTTTTTCATATTTTGGAACACTATAATATTTCGGTATATTAATAAGGTATGTTTCAGTATTAGCATTTACTAATACCGATAATAATAAAACAATTATTAAACTAATCATTGCCTAAATTTAAATAGTAAATTTGTTTAAATATTTCACGTTGTCTCGGAATCATCTCACGATGAGTGCACTACTACAGCATTTTTTTTTTACCTTTGTCTTTACTTTGCACCCAAATTGCACCATTCGATAATATAATCTTTTCAATTGAAGAAGTTTTTAATTCAGTAAATGGACTTAGTATAGGTGTTTCATGTTTCCATCCTGATAAATTTAGAATCTCCAATCTTGGAAATTTTTCAATATCGAAGAAAATATCTAATTGTTGACTTGATAATTTCCTTGGAATAGAGTAATTATCTAATACAATCAGTAACTTATTTAATTGATTGAAATTTGATGTCAGTAAAAATTCCCCAAACCTTTCCAGTAATGTGAAAGAATTATTATTAGAATAATGAAGTTCTAATTCAGTCAAACTATTATTCAAGTCAAATTTATTTAATTTGAAAGGGTATTCCCATGTACAGTTAATTAAAACTAATGACTTTAAATTTAATTTACATGTTTCTTCATCCCAATTGAAATGATAATTATTTAATTTTATACTCTGTATATTTTGAAAATTCATTAAATGATTTAAATTGAATATTTTTGGTTGATTTGAAGTATTATTTTGCAAACGTATTATTTTCTTAGGATTGGGAATTTCATTTCGATTAACTGATTCATTATGTGTAGTATCATGATACAATTCAAGATATTTAATATTTCCTTTTCTATATTTTAACCAATTTGATGAATTAAATGAATTAATAGTTAATTTGGAAAGTTGTAATTTACCCAAAATTTGCTCAAATATATCAGTATACCATTCACCATAACTATAACTATCCAATATTCTTAAATCTTCTATTATTGTTTTATTTTTTATTAGAAACTCTTGGAAATAAACTTGTTGAAGTAGGTACCAAGTTGTTTTCACTTTTTGAAATAATAACCATAGGAATTCTTCTCTATAACTTTTGTTTATATTACATAAATTAATTATATCTTTTCTATCTAAATGAGTGAAAATTCTATCTAGAATCTCTCGTGGAAAATGGTATAGAGATATCACATTATCGTTTGTCATACTAGTCAACCCCAGCTTTCTTTTGTCTCTTTTTTTGTCCTCAATAATTTCTCATATCGCGATCTATCGGAATTGCTTCTAAACTGAAACGATTATTCTTGTTACACTAATGGTTTATGAGTTTTGACTTTAAAATATTTAAAGAATTTGCAATTAATACTATTTTTGAGATTAAAAGGGATATCACCACAAATATATTTAATAAATTCCCTATTTTAGTAATCATTGACCCAGACAATTATAATCCTCCTTTTATTACTAATTTCCATAAATTACTTACAGATAACCAATCGGACACTTTAACTTCAATATTTAACATAATTTGTCTTTTCATTGATATATTTTATGGGTTTGTTAGATTATTTTTATCATTATTTATCTGTAGTTCAATTTCTTTAATATTTTTTTCATTTATTAGTTGGTTTTTCATTACTCTAATTCATCGTTGGGAAATTATCACGTTAGATATTTTTCGTTTAGATTTAATATCATGAAATCAAATCCTTTCATTAAATTTACAATTGGTTTAGCAATTACTATTGCATTATTATCGTTGAAATATTCAATTCAAGATTTATTCGATTTTATTATTTGGTTAAATTCAAGTTCAAACTCAATCACTTCTCAAGATAATTACTTATTTGGAAGTAGTCAATTTAACCCCGATGAACGATTTGATTTATCTCATATTAAATACACTTGGGTAGTAATTATGTTTTTGGTTTTCGGTGTTGGTTATGCTCTTGCATGAATATATCTATAAAAACGTTTATTGTTTTTTGTTTTGTTTTTGTAAAAAATATGTATATTCATTGTACATGCTCTATTGAAATTTCTATTATCTCTCATCTATTTTATAATGGTTGATTTTGTGTATCCCAAACAATGGTAACTGGACCATCATTATTTATACTAACATCCATCATTTCTCCAAATTTCCCATCTTTAACTCTATCTTCTCCAAGAGAATTCTTTAATTGACTTAAAAACTCTTGATATAATTTTAAAGCATTTTCTCCCTTTGCAGCGGCATGGAAATCAGGTTTGGTACCCTTTTTAATAGTCCCATATAATGTGAATTGAGAAACTGATAATACTGATAATTCTTTATCATCCATTAAAGATTTACTCCATGGTTTACCAACATATTTTCCAGTAGTGGCTTCTTGATTTAAATCTTCAAAAACTCTTAAACTGACAATTTTTTTACTAAGTCTATTGACATCTTCAATAGTATCTCTAGTTGATATTCCTACAAGTATCATAAGTCCATTCTTAATGGATGATACAACCTCATTTTCTACAGTTACGGAAGCTTGTTTAACTTTTTGAATTACAACTCTCATTAAATATTTGCTATATATTTTATTTAACAACTCGCGATTATCAATTAACAAATTAATCGTCCTTAAGTATAAACTCACAGAAATATTTAAGACCAGAAAAAATTTCAGTTCCAACTGGTTCGATATATTTAGAAGGTAATAAAAATCCATGATTACCACTATCTCTTAATTTTAATTGATAAGCCCAAAATGCTTTTGCATGATACATGAAATCCAAAGCAGTACCAGAACCTAAATCTGGTATTAAATCAGAATCTCTATCTTGACAAGCAGGTAAAACATTATAAAATTTACCTCCGGTTAATCTTATAGATTTAGCAATTCCATAAGCTAATTCTAATAAATTTTCTTCGTCTCTTGGTTCTTGTTCACAAGAATATGCAAATGGATATAAGATTTCTTGAGAGTAAGAATGTAAATCAATATATCCATAAATCTGATGATTATAATTTGTTTGATTTAAATAATCATTCCATATTTTTGCTTCTTTAGCTTCAAATGGAACTTCACCTGAGTATTCTTCACCACATGGCCAATCTGATGAATGAGTCCAATGATAATCATAAGAATGATCAATATCAACTCCTTTACATTGAGGTAATATAGTATCTTGACGATTTTTCCTCCATAATCTATCATTATTCCAAGAATATTCATAACCATCAGGATTTAAAACTGGAATAAATAAGAAATCAAGTTCATTTAAAAAGACATTAGGATTTTCAATATAATAATGTAAGATAGAATATAATTGATAACAAACTGTAGAAACAGATATCCACTCTCTTGCATGAACACCACCTGTTATTACAATAGTTTTCTTTTTTGCATGATCTCCTTTATTATTATGATCAGATACATGAACAACTTTATAAGGTCTTTTTTCAAAAGTTTCACCAATAGTTTCAATTTTAACGATATCTGGGAAAGATTTTTCAATTATACTCAACCAAGCATCAATAGTTTCTAAAGGTCTATAATCTTTGAAAAATAAATCTGAGAAAATATCAGCTTCAGTAGATTCAATAACTTCTTTTGTAGATTGAAATTTATAATCATTAGAATTAGGATTGAATGATTTTTTATGATCTTTAGGATATGTTTCAAAAATTGCTTGAGGTAAATCTTTAATTATTGTTTCAAATTTAAAATCATATAATTCTCTTAATTTCTCTAATTGTAAAGAATTTAATTGAATATCAATTAATGGAGAAGTGGAAGATTTACCCCAAACTTTTAAATCTTTATTATTTAATAAATGTTTTTTCAATTCTTTATTATCAGTATAGTTTAATCTAATAACAAATTCATTTTCATATTGAGCTAAATTTATTGGTAACTCATCTTGGTTTAAAGTGGAGTAATGGATTGTTTCAACTTCATTATTCTTATTGAAATTAAAGGGGAATTGAATACCATATGATACCCCAAGGTTTATAACCAAAGCTATTAATGATATTTTCATACTATCAAATAACTTATTTCAAATAATTATAAAATAATCAAACTAAAAATTCTCCTTGGTTTGCTCACAGGACTTAAAACCAAGACTTTCGCAGAACAAGTGAAATACTGCAGGAAATTATACACATTGCCTTACAAGTTGAGATAAGAATCTTTCTCCAACTTTGAGTGAAAAATGAAAAATTTGTCCCACACGAAAAGATTGAAAATGAAAACTAAATTAATGCTGTTTTTGGATATACTTTCATTATGTTTAAATTCAAGAGGTTTATATAATACGTGTAATTTACCATTACCTTATCACCTTGTTAAAGGTGGACAGATGCAATTTTTAACAAATTTAAGTTTATTTATTACTACTGTCTATTGTTTAATTAAACTACTAAATTATTTTATAATAATACCTAAATTGAGAAATTTCTATAGACTTTGTTATAATATTGAATTTGTTGTAACTATAACTTATTGGTCATTAATATATTTATTTCCAAATAAATTGAATGTTGATTCATTTGATGTAGATTTGATATTGGATTTACAAATTCATTTATTTCCATACTTGTTATTAAGTCTTGAAAGGAAAATAAATTCATTGAATAATGATCATATCCTAAATAGTCTAATAATTTCAATATACCTCGGATGCTATTGGACTTATATAGAATTTATTTATCGGAATGAAGTAAATTTCCCATATCCATTTTTAACCAATGAATCCTTTCTTGGAAGATTAAATTGGTTAATTGGATTTATTGTTGGAGGTTGTATACACGAAATTATTTTATAGATGTTAATTTTTTTTAAAATAAAATGGAAAAAAAAAAAAATATATGTTAAAAAGTATTAAGATTAATCTATTTTCTTAATATTATCGATATCTTTTGATATGAATTTATCATATAACCTTCTCATAAGTAAAAATTGACTGAAACCAATTAAACCAACTAATGAAAATATTAAACCTCTTGAGATATCACCTTCAACATTTAAAAATTCATAAGGGAATGATCCACCAGTTTCAAAATCAATTAAATAATGTAACCAAAGCCAATAAATACTTGTTAAAAACAAACAAGAAACTAAAGCAACACTGGTAGATAAAGTCCATCTTGGCATAAAGAGAAAGAAATCAATTCCTAATGATAAAACAGGCATTAAATGAATTGATAAATCGGTTATAATATCAATACCAACGACACCATCTCTTGCTAATTTTTCAATAAAGAAGATTTTCAATGGCCAATAAACCATGAATACTACTATCTCTAATACAAATCCAATGGCATGAATATTATTTTTAATATGAAACAATTTCTCTGATTTGAATAAATGGCTCAAAAAACCTAAAAAAAATACAAATATTGAATATAATAAAGACAAATTAGTTAAAAATTGCCAATGACCTGCTTTTTCTAAATGAGGAGGTAAAGGAAAATTACTGATCTTGTATAATCCATATCCACCAATGACTAATGACATGACATTTAAAATCAATATTAACGGATTTCCTACGGTTCTTTTATGAGTGATCATAACTTTATTTTATTTTAATTATGTATTTTTATTTTTATTTTTCTCTAAAAAAATCCAATGACTTTAAGTAGTTTGCTTTCTAGAATTGATGGCTAGAAATTATAAGGTTTAATCGATGCGTTCTGTATTACTTTAAACTCCAGTAAAGCTTAAAGATTTCAAGCGCGAAAACTCTAATTATCACACTTGAATTGATTTTAAGACCGATTTAACCGAAGTCATCTCCTTCACGGATATTTCTTTTTTCTGAACCGATACTTAGTATTTAAACAAATATCACCAATCCAATTTGGTACAAATCGTATAAAATAATCAAAAAAAAAAAAATAAATTGAGTGTCATTAATTCATTAAGAATATGGATAATAATATAATTAATGGACTAGGTACAAATTTAGGGTCCTCATCTTCGCCTGATGTACTGTCAAGTACTAAAAGACAAAATAGGAGGCCAGTCGCATGTAAAAGTTGTCATAGTCTTAAAGTAAAATGTACCCCAGCTAATGAAAATGATCCGGCTGGACCTTGCATAAGATGTTTAAATGCTAATAGAGTATGTGATATTAATATAAATCAACCAAGAAAAAGAAGAAAGAAAGCAGAAATTCTAAAAGAAAGAGGTCTTAAATCCGAGCCAAGTATTGAAGGTAATACAGAAGATGTTGAAACAGATAATGTTGAAGCATTAAAAGCTCAAATCAATTCTTTAAAAAATCAAATTCAAACAATGAAAAATTCTCCTCCTATTGATTCTGAAACTACTAATCCAAATAATGTAAACTCACCTATATTTGTATCTCATAAAGATTTAGAAAATGAATTACATACATTAGCTGGTAATAGTGCAACAGAATTTACTAATCTTACAGAAATTTTAAAAAAATCATCAGAAATTAGATCAGAATATATTAGGAATTATGCAGGTCCAAGTGATTTAATATCAAGGGGAGTAGTTGGAGAAAAGGAAGCTCAAGAAAGGTTAAATATGTATAAATCAAAAATTTATGACAGATACCCTTATGTTGATTGCCCTGATAATTTAACGGCTAAAGAACTTTCACAAAAAGAACCATTTTTATTTAATGCTATAATGTTAGTTTCTAATTGCTTATATACAAAAGGTGATATTCATAAAGCTCAAGCTATAGATACTGAAGCAACTAGATCAATTTGTATTGAAGTTTTCATTGCAGGAGCAAAAACTGAAGAATTATTAAAATCAATGTTATTACTTGGTCTTTGGTATAATACTCCTGAAATGTTTCATCAAAGAAGATTTCATTTAATTAACTCTTTATCAATTGGAATGTTACATGATTTAGGTTTTAATAGTTGTGATGATCAATCTACTAATTGGTTGCAAAAGGATGAAGTAAGTATGCAAAAACAAAAAATCATTGTTTCATTATATATTTCAACTGTAACTATTTGTTTACTTTTAAGAAGGGCAATTTATGTTAAATGGACTCCATTTGTTGAAGAATGTTGTAAAAGTTTAGAAAATAGTAAAAATGAAAAATTAATTGATATAGCAACATTTCTGAGATTAAATCATGAATTAGAAAGAATTCATAATGTTATACATGGTCCAGATTTAGCTGTTGGTAATGGAGCATCAGTAAATTATATCATTAGGGAATTTCAAAGAACTTTATTAGATATTAAAACTAAAATTAGTAATAAAAATGGTGCTTTAATAGCTTATTATTATTCTGTTGAAGCATATCTTTATGAACCAATGTTGAATCAAGTATTAGATACTGAAAATTCTGGAGGGAATATATATATAAAAGAAGAAGTAGTTAAATCAATTGCTAGATGTACTACAGCATGTATCAAATGTCTTCATGAATCTATTAATCTAGGAAGTTCTAAATTAGGGTTAATACCATTACTTTATACTGCAAGAATTATTTATACTGCAGGTATGTTATTAAGACTAAGATATTTAATACTTTCATTACCATCTCATATAGAGAAAGATCTTGTACCTGCATCAGTTATAACAGTTGTTCAAAATTTAAATTCTATGATACTTAATGCAGCTAAAAAATTCCCATTTAATTTTTTCTTAAAGAAAACATCATTAATGCTTCAATTATTTATTCAAACTTATGCAATTCAAGTTCATAATTTATTAAAAAATGGTGAAAGATTACCTTATGAAAGTCTGATAGCTAAATCTGATATTGCTTTATTAAGTGGATTTATAAAAAGTAGACCACCTGGATCAATAACAACAGAATCAGGTGAAAGTTCACAACCTCATGTTTCTTTAGATATTTTATCGCATGTGGCATCTTTTAGGAAAGAATTAAAAGATTATGTTGATATACAAGAAAAACATAAATCATCTAATTGGGGTGGTGATTCTTCGACTAGTTCGTCTGTTGGAGGGAATTCACCTGCTACAACTCATTCTCCAATATTACGTAAAGATAATTCTAATAGATCAGTACTGGAAAGTCCAGCTCAAAGGTTTAATAAGCATTCAACTAATTCAATTCTTAACAGAAATGCAGTTTCAGGTTATATACATTCAGGTTCACAATCATCTGGTTCTGATACTAAGAATTTTAATAGACCTTTACCTCACTCAAATTTTCAACAACCTCAACAATCAAAACTGACAGATAATCAACAAGATACTGATACTAATAATCCAATGCATCAACCCTCTATGGAATTCTTAAATATTCCTGGATTTGAAGAGTTGAATAAAAGTTTCTACAATATAGGCGAAGAATTCTGGTCTGATATTTTAAATCCAACTAATAATAATTTTAATTTACAAGGTAAATCAAACCCCACATCATCAGAAGATATATTTTTCATGAGGTAAGACATCTCTCACAATTAATCAATGTTTGTAATTTTAGTTAATATTTTAATTTATATGTATATATATGAATTTTGCGACCATTACTATTTTCTCAATCTTGATGCTAACTTGTTAGATCAAACAGTATAAAGTTAGAAAGCGCACAAAAGTATTTATATTGTGAATGAAATGAATAAAACAGCCAAGTCCTCAAAGAATTCAACAAGTTTTGGGTTTATTGACATTTTAAGAATTGTCTCGGGGCTATTATTGGCTAATGCATTCTTCTCGTACTGGTTCACTTCAAGTACTACTTGGGGGTATAACGGTAAATGGATTGATCCAAGTTATTTAAAATTAAGAATAACTAATAATTATGTCAATTTAACAATTGATGAACTTTCCTTATATAATGGGACGGATTCGAATTTGCCAATTTATATAGGAATTTATGGTAAAGTTTATGACGTTTCACGTTCAAAGCATATTTACGGACCTGTAGGTCCTTATAGGTTTTTCAGTGGTAAAGATTCTGCTAGGGCTTTCTCAACTGGTTGTTTTAATAAGCCAGATGAATTTACTTATGATTTAAGAGGTTTGGATTTGCAAGAAGCAATGACAGATATAAAAAAATGGCAAACTTTTTTTGAAGATAGTAGTAAATATTGGTACGTTGGAACAGTTCAACATGAATCACTAACAGGTGATCCACCTGAACCTTGTACTCATGTTAAATACCCATTTGGTAAACATTAATTGTAAATAGTCAATATAATAACAAGTGATTTTTTTTTCGTATTGTTAGTTGTATTATTATATCTATAAAAATGATAAAACGGGAATGAAATTTATAATTGTTCGGCTTGTTTCAAACTTTTTCTTAAAACATCAACCAAATCTTCTTTATCTTCTATACCAATACTGATTCTTATCAAGTTTCTATCGACATCCCATTCTTCTACCTCGTCCAACTCTTGATAATGAGCTAATATGGTATAAGGACAGGCTAATGTAAAGTTAGTACCTAAAGAAGGACCCTTATGTAAATTGACTGCATTAAAGAAAGAGACAGCTTTTAATGAATCATAGAATAAAAATGATATTAATCCACCATATCCACCATTTGGATTTTTAACTTGATCATAATATTTTTTCGATTCTGAAATATATGGATGATAAACTTTAGATATTAAAGGTGATTTTTGTAATTCTTCAACTACTGCTAAAGAAGTTTCATTAACTTTACTTGATCTTTCTGGGAAATCACGAGAATTTCTTTCTAATACTAAAGCATCTTGAACCCAAAATACATCTTCATATTCTTTATTGAAATAATCTTTTAATTTATTATAAATAGATGATTTAGGATTCAATACTAAGGAACCAGCCATCACATTAGAATCACCAGAGAAAATTTTAGTTAATGATGAGGCCACCAAATCTGCATAAGGTAATACATGAATATTTAAGAAATTACCAACTGTTTCATCAACAACAACTGCAAAATTAAATTTATCAGCTAATTCTCTTATTTTCTTTAAATTCGGAGTTTTCAATAATGGATTTGATGGACATTCACAAAATAATGCCATTATATCATATTGACCATTTTCAAGACCAATCTCCAAATCTTCTAAAGATTTATCATCACCTAATCCAAGAAAATGAACACCTGGACCAAATTTCTTTAATATATTTAAAGTATCAACATAAGGGAATCCAAAACAAACTGATTTTTTCTCTCCAAATATATGCATTAATGCTTGATGTGCATGGAAAATTGATGACATACCAGATGGATATAAATAAACATTATCTTCATTTAATTTATCATCTGAATTAATTTCAAATTGTTGATCGATTGGATTAGTAGAATTTGCAATATTACCAGAAATTCTTCTTCTTAAAGCAATTTTAGCTTCTGGTGCAAATTTTAAATCTAAAATTCTACCAAATTTTTGATCAATGAAAATATCTGATTCTGATACACTTTCATCTTTAATTAGATTATTCTTTCTAATACTTGGGGATTTACTTTGAATTTTTAAAGCTTGTATTCCTTGTTTAGAAATTCCATTAAAATCATCATTCTTAGAGTTTTTGGATTTTGAATTTGATTTTAAATCATCTTGTTGATTTGAAGGGAATAATTGATCTAATAAATATTGACCCATTCTTGAACTTATACCATCACCAGAATGTTGCCAAAAATTTTTAGCTAATATGAATTCTGGTGGTGGAAAAAAAATTACTGCAATAGTTGCTGCAATAGTTGTTGAACTTTCTTGAATATTCTTAGGTGGTGGAGTCCCTAACTGTAATAATCTTAAAGTAATATTTGAATTGGTGGTTTTTTTTTTAATAAATTCTCTACACCCCTTCGCTATTTTATAAGATGGGAAGATCATACATCTCTCTCCTTGACGACCATATTTTTTCTCTATTTTTGATGCTAATCTTTGAATAGTTGAATGAATAAAGAATCTTGGATACCCAGAGTTCATCTTACTTACAACCCAATCTTGTCCCTCTTCATATCCAACGGTAGCTTCCCATGTTGGTAAGGTCACTGAAACTGCATGTTCGGTGTTGTTAGGGATACTTTCACCAATTCTTTGTGATGGTGATTGTGAGATCATTACTGTGTTTCAACAATAAAACAATTATGTTTAGATTGTCAGTCCTAAATTTGCGTGCGTGATTAATCGTGATTATACGTTTTGTATTTTTCCACTATATGCAACTTATTAAATTTTATACATATACTACAAAGCCATTTTTAATTTTTCATTGCAAAGAATTTTAGTCGTTTTTTTTTTCTTAATTCTATTAATATTATTATTATTATGATTATTATTATGATCAGTATTATAAATTAATTATAATTAGCGAATACACTTAACGGCACCTTCTTTTAATGTTTCAATAGAAGGTTCTTCTTTCTTTGGAGCACGATTATGTTGCATATGAGATTGAACTAAATGACCAGCAGCTAATGCAGCACCAAGTGAAAGTTCAGCAGCTAAAACAATTGATGCTACAATACGTGCTAATTGTCTTGCATTTTCACCTGGATTAGTTGGATGTGGTCCACGAACTCCTAAAACGTCTAACATTGCACCTTGAGGTTCTAAGATAGTACCACCACCTATAGTACCAACTTCAATTGATGGCATTGAAACTGATATTTGTAAATCTCCATCAACTTCTTTCATTAATGTAATACAATTAGATGATTCAACATTTTGAGCTGGATCTTGACCACAAGCTAAATAAACTGCTGTAACTAAATTAGAAGCTTGTGCATTAAAACCTCCAATAGCACCTGCCATTGCTGATCCAATTAAATTTTTATCAACATTTAATTCTGCCATTGCTTTAACATCTGATTTTAAAACTTTTCTTATAACATCACCTGGAATAATAGCTTCTGCAACAACAGATTTACCTCTTCCTTCAATCCAATTAATTGCTGCAGGTTTTTTATCAATACAATAATTACCAGAAACTGAAATAACTTCCATATCTTCCCATCCACATTCTTCAGCCATAAATTTAAGACAGTGTTCAACACCTTTTGAAATCATATTCATACCCATAGCATCACCTGTAGTAGTTTTAAAACGAATAAATAATAATGATCCTGCTAAAGCAGTTTTAATATTTTGTAAACGAGCAAATCTTGAAGTTGAATTAAAAGCTTTTGTTATAATTTTTTGACCTTCATCAGAATCAAGCCAAATTTTAGCTGCACCAGCTCTTGCTAATGTTTTAAATGAAACACATGGTCCTCTAGTCATACCATCTTGAGTTAAAACTGTATTAACACCACCTCCTGCATTAATTGCTTTACAACCACGCATTGCTGATGCGACTAAACAACCTTCAGTAGTAGCCATAGGAATTTGATATGATTTACCATCAATTACTAATGGACCTGCAATACCAACTGGAATTGGCATATATCCAATCACATTTTCACAACAAGCTCCAAAAACACGATCATAATCATAATGTTCATATGGAAGTTTATCAGTATCCAAAGTAGATGATTTAATTAACTTACTGATTGCTTTACGACGAACAATAACAGCTCTTTTATTGTTACCTAATTGCTTTTCTAATGCGTATAATGGTAATTTACCAGCAGAAACTATTGATGTAACTTCATCATTATTTAATTCAGTAAGTTTACCTTCATTCATTCTTTTAATACATTCTTCAACTGGTAAAATTCTAGCTGGTGCTTTAATTTGAAGTTCAATATCACTTGAAGCTGAAGTATCTTCAGTTTCATTATCAGAATCTTTGGATGAATTATCTAAAATCTTTTTAGGTTTAGAACCTTTAGCCATTTCTTTCTCAAGTAATTTGTGAGTAGTTAAAACTTGATGACGGGATGCATTAAGGAAATAAGCATTAATAGAAATAGACACAATAAATCCAAATAAAATTAATTTTGAAAGGATATTATCTTTAATACCAGTACTAATCAAATCATATAATCCTAAAATTAAATCTTCAATTTTGACAAAAAATCCCAAAGGAACCATAAATTTAGTTGGTAAAACTGTTACCAAAGTACCATTTTTACCAATTGGAATATGTTTAACAGCTGTTTTAGATAAATAAAATGATTGACTAACTGAATTATTAGCTTCATTACTTGTATTATATAACCAGGAACTACTAAGCCAAAAAATATGGAATCCAAAAAATCCAGCAATCATTGCAACTTTAAAGGAAAGAATTGAAGAATTTTCAAAACTAAAAATTGAAGAAGTTTCTAATTTATCTTTCTTTTTCTTTTCAGTTGCAATATTACTTGCAACCCATGAAGAAATTCCATCTTCTTCTAAAGCTCTCTTTAAATTTTCAGTACGACGAGCTCTATTAATTTCAACTTTTAAAGTTAAAATAGCTGAAAAAAATGTATAAACTAATAATAAATCAAAAGTTAAAATTAATGAAGCTAAAACTGAAAAATTTCTTAAACCATTTAAATTATTAGCATAAAATACTATTGCAAGTAATGCACCAATAACTGTAACATGATCTCTAAGTAAACTAACAGTATGAGCAGAAATAGTATTTGAAATTATAGTTTTAACATCAGTTTTAGATGAAGAATCTTGCAGAACTAAAGTAGCAATTGAAACTTTATGTTTAAAACCAATAATTGCAACTAAAAATGGTAAACCTTCACTCATTGAAATTAATGAAACTTTAATATTTAAAAATTTAATTGTTGTAACTAAAGCAAATAAAAATGCAAAAGTTGAAGAAAGTAAAGTTGAAAATGCTAACCAAAAATTAGAACCTGCTTTTTTCATATCAAAGAAAACTTTAATTAAAGTATACCACATAGCGATATAAGCAAAAGTAATAAGACCAACATCAAAAGTTTCAGCACCTTGAATTAAAGCTTTAAGTTTTAAAATTGAATAACGTAAATATTCATAATAGTGATTTAATCTATTATTATTTCTAATTTTCCAAGTAATACCATTATAACTAATAGAATTTAAAGATTCTAAAGCTTCATCAGTTTGATCAGAATCAATTATTAAATATCTTTCATTATTATTTAAACCATGAAATGATTTTTCAATTTCTGGGAAATTGTCACTATGAATTTTTCTAAATTTAAATGGGATCAAAGTTAATTTATCTTTAATTGAATTATAATCTTCAATATTATCAACTTCTGTCCAAGCTTTAAAGTCCTTTTCACCAGGTCCATGATAATAATGAACTGGTGAAGATAATGAAATATTTTCAGGAACATATTCATTAACAACTGATAAATAAGATATTGATGCTAATATAGCTATTGATATTATAACATGAATAGGACGATTAGCTGAAATCTTAGCTAAGTTCCCTGATGCTTTACTTATGAATTGCATTAAGATTGAATATATTAATAATACAAGAAACTAAATTTGTTAGTAAGAGACTTATCACAAAGGCACTTTTTTTTTTTCAGACATACTTAAACACAGCCAGTAAAACGTGTGGAATTAAAAAAAGAAGAGAATGAACAAACAAAGAATGGAATTGAAGCTCTCTTTCTTTAAATTACCAATGATGAATTTGAATGTTTTAAAAGTTTTAAATAACTTTATTTTCTGGTTCCTTTAATAGGTAATAGATCTACCGAACCTCAAATTTGAACTTTTATTGAGCAGTTATTTGAAAGTTTTTTTTTAGCGTGCGGGAACGAGACGTGTAAACGATGAGACGAGTTTGTGCGACACAATAAAATCATTCTTTAAATACATTGTGAGAAAATCTCTAATTGTAAGAGTTTTTAATAGTCTGCATATAAGTAAAACGTTAGATTGTCTAAAAAATTTATTAAAATTTATATATATGAAAAATTATTTAATTAAAAATTGATCTGTTTAAAATGTTTACTTTAATGAGACTAATTTGATATCGAAAGTTAATTCAGAATTAGCTGGAATACCTGGAATAGCTTGAGATCCATAACCCATTTTTGGTGGAATAACAACTCTTCTTTCACCACCAACTGCCATACCTGCAACACCTAAATCGAAACCTTTAATACATTCACCTTTACCTAATCCAAAGACAAAAGGTTTACCTGAAGTATTTTTATCGAAAACTTTACCATTTTTTAATTTACCGATATATCTAATACCAACTTTGTTACCAGATTTAGCAGTTTGACCTTTACCAACTTTTCTATCTTCAGTAACAACACCTCCTAATAAAGTTTTAGTACTGAATTTTTTTTCTTCTTTAGCTGGAGTTTCTTTAGCTGGGGTTTCCTTTTTTTCATCTTTTTTAGCATTTTTCTTATTATCTTTTTTAGTTTCCTTTTTAATTTCTTGTTTTTTATCTTTAACAAAATCAGAACCAGTTGGACCTTGTTCTAATTGTTCAGAAAATTGAACACCTTTTTTTTCCTTTTTAGCAGCAGCCTTTTTAGCTTTCTTGGATTTTGGTTGTTCTTCTTCTTCTTCTTCAGATTCTTCGGATTCTTCGTTAGCTCTCTTTTTGAAGTTTTTTTCATCGTTTTCAACTAATTCTTCAATTTTGTTTTCAACGTCTGATTCTCCTTCTAAATCATCTAAATCATATTCCATGTCATCATCTTCGTCAGAATCTTCATCATATTCGTCATCATCTGATTCATCAGAATCTTCATCATCAGGATGATCAACGTAATTACCAGTTAAATGAATTGGGTAAGAACCAGTAACAATAAAGAAAACTTCTTCATCTGGTTGAATGGTAATATCAAGAGTTTGTTGATATTGGATTTTTGGTGATAAAGTACAAACAACGTATTCTTCAGTATCATCTTCAAAGTCTTCTTCATCAATGTCATCATCTTCATCACCTTCTTCTTCTTTTTCTTCTTTGACATCATCTTCTTCTCCACTTTCTTCTTCATCCAATTCATCTTCTTCATCTTCGTCAGCTTCTTCAGCTTCTAAATCACTATCATATTCTTCATCATCAATGAAAGGAACTTTTCTCTTTAATAATCTTAAAGTAGATGGTGTTTCTTCTTTATCAACAGCTTCTGGGTCAACAGCAGCTAAAGTTAATCTAATAGTTGATGGATATTCCAATTCGATAGCAGCAGCTGGTTCGAATGGTTGTAAGTTTACATTATAAGTAGCAATAGGAATTAAACTAGCCATTTTGAAATTATTAATTTAATAAAGATTTAATTTAATTGAAAAAATTAGACAACCTTTAATTGATGAGATGAGATGGACGTGAGAAAACCAAAAGGCAATTTAAAGTAGTAGAAAAAGAAAGAAAATCTTGAGAATTTAAGAAATACCAGCCATAAATGTATACAGTATGACTCAAATTAATTTACATAGAGAATAAAATTTAATGATTTTTTATGTTTTAAAGGTAGGAACTCTACATATATGATTTTTCTACAACGTTTAAAAATGTATTAAATATACAAAGAGAAATATGATATTAACCACTTTTTTAAAATTTCATTATCAAATTTTTTGATACTATTAGCAAATTTAGAATTTTAATAAGTGAGGTCTATCACCATTCTTTAATGAGAAGGAGGTAGATAAATATTGTTTTAATAATGGAGTTTTCTTGATTTCTGATAATAAAGCAGAATCAACTGATTTTTGGTCAGCAACTCTTTCAGCTTTAATTTCTTTCTTTGGTTGTTCTTCATTGAAGAATTCAGCTTCAGATTTTTTGGATTTTGGAGCTTTTTCTCTAGCAAAGTATTCAACGTTGAATTTAGAAACATCAACACCAGCGACATCGACCTTGGTGGAGGTAGCGATAACGTAACGAGCATTGACTCTTCTTAATGGGACACCATTAACTTTGAATGGACCAGAAACTAATAAAGTGTTGTCTTCTAAGTTTTTTAAGTAAACAACTCTTTTACCTCTGAATCTACCAGCTAATAAAATTAAAACAGTACCTGGAACTAATGAGGCACGTAATTTTTGTGGACGAGCAGTCTTTCTAGTTTGTCTTGGGACTGGAGCGTCTTCAGATTGGTACCATTTAGGAGCCTAAAAAACTTTGTTAGTATAAATTATTCAGAGAAAATTTTTTCAATTTCAAAGATACTATATGATTGAACATGTAACTTGATACAAAATCAAAATTATTGGGATTCCTGATATGATATATTCATTTGAATTTCCTTATGCTTGTTTCTAATATTCTTTGGTAATTAATTTTTTGACTAAAATTTTTCAAACCATCAAGAAGGATGATTTATCAGTTCAATAAATGAAATCTTTAAAAGCTTTTCAATCACCCTTTAAGTTTTGTTCGAATGTATCTATACTGTTCATGATCATAATATATACTTTGATGTTTCTTATTAAACATACTTGAGCCATCTTTAATATATGATATTAATTTGAAGAAAAATTTTAAAGATAGTTTTTCTATATTAAATTTCTCACACTGTTTGTCAAAATTTTTTTCAACACAAAATTAATCTTGTCGTGCGAATGGCAACGTCTGGAGAGAAAAGCAGTCACGCTAGTCATGTGAGTATGGCTGCGAAATAATTTCCAAATTAGGGTACCTTAACGTTTTATAATCAGTTAAATGATGTGATGCAAACTAGTTAGAGGTTAATAATAATAAGATTATTATTTAATAATTTTAAATATTTTTAATTTTTTTATTTATTTAACAAAACAATTACATAATACAAAACACAGATACAATTGGATTTTTACTCAAAATGGAATCCTTTTTTATTGAGACAAAATTTGAATGCTAGTAATTAATTTACCATTCTTACCTTCCAATGTAACTTCTTCATTATCTCCATCCAATTCAGATAAATTAATGTGCATTGTGTCAACTTCAACTTTTTTACCAAAAGTATGACGTTCTCTTACAATAAAGCTAAGTCTTGATTCAGGATTATATTGGAATGGTAAAGATTCATTCCATTTAAAATCATTTGAACCACTTGCTTTTGAAGGTCTAGTTTTATAAAGTGTCTTTTCTTTACTGGTAGTTTTCAAAATAACTTTAACATCCATAGATCCACTTGGATAACCGGTGGCACTAACAATATTAATTCTTCCTGGAGTTGTTCCAGAACCATTAATACTACTTGCAAAACTAGAATCTGCTGTAGTATCACCAACCATACTACTATTTTCACTATTTGTTCTTTGATGATTACCAAAATTTGGCTTTTGTGGAGGTGGTAAAATTTCTGCATGAATGTTTGGTACTGCAGCAACATTTGGACTTGGTGATGCCCCTGATCTTAAAGATTGTAAATCGTTTGCATATTGAGATTTGGTTCCATCTTGTTGACCTCCTTTCAGTTTAGATGGACTACTATTACTTTCACCAGTATCACTACTAGCTTCAACTGAGCCAACATTACTGGAAGAGTCATGTTCCATTTGTGAAGGAGTTTTGGTAATATCCATTGAATTAGCTTTACTATCTTGTTTAGTTTCACTTTCTTCAGCAATACCATTATTATTGTCCTTCTTCTTTCTCCTCAGTTTACCTAAACCTTTAAGGAATGATCCACCTTTACTCACTCCATCCGCTGCAAAGCCAACACCCCCACCAACTACATTGCCCGCAGCTCCAGCTGCACCACCAACAACTTTTAAAGGGACACCTGCAATATCACTTAAATCGATTGGGAAACCACCTGTTGCACCAATCTTTGGTCTTATATATTCTGGTTTAAAGGTAGTTCTTAAATGAATTGTACCTTTGGTATCCAAATTAACGGTAAACTGTGTAGATTCAAATGGGTCAATTGTTGATAAATCTAAGTTAGCTCTTCCAAGAAGTTCATCATCATGAGTTAAATCCCAATCATAAACTTCCAATAAAACAACTTGTCTTGACCTGGATAACATTGGGAATTCAGTAGATTCATTCCATACAGGATCCAAGGTTTTTCTCTTTCTATCAGTTCTGAAAATTTCGATACCGTCCAATTTGACTACTGCCAATGGATCTGATTTGCCATTCAGATCAACAGAATTAAGTCCTTCACCTTGTAAAATTTCTAATTTCAAGTATCCGACATCCAAAATAGTATCTAATGGGTGTAATTTAACAGCTGATGGAATGAAATCCAATTGAACTTTAACGATGTTACGTTCATTAATTCTGATTTCAACTGGTTTATGATAAGATCTCTTCAAAACTTCAATAGTATCAAGAATTCTCTCGGTGACAACATCTTTTTCAGCCTTAACTTCAAGTCTTTTAGCAACTCTAAGAACTAATTTAGAATTTGGCAAATCCCTGATAAAACTTTGAGCAGTTGAAGAAACAGTCAAATTTCTACTTTCACATTTTGGAGTAACACCAGATTGAAGGGCTTGATCATCAAATAATGTATGAACAAACAAATCTGGTTTCTCGAATTTAGCTTCCAAAATATTAACAGAAATAACACCAGCTCTGTATTTAATAATATCCTCTAATGGCATTTCCATTCTTTCTGGTTCTGGAGCATCATCATCATCGATTTCAATCCATTCAAAATCATCTGGGTGTTTTTGGAATAATTTTTCTTCTCTGTCAGTTTGTTCTCTTTCCTTTTCTTTAGCATTTTCTAGCAGTTTATAATATGACTTTTTATCTTGCATTTGAGCTTGTGTTAAAATTGGAATGTTTGGAACGAAAGAAACAGAATAAGAAAGGTAACCTTGCTTATCACCATTATACAATACTGGTTGTTCTATGATTTCATTTGAACCATCGTATGCAAGTAAGAAACCTTTATCATTCTTCTTGATGAATTCATTGACATGAATGGCACAGGAACCTAAAGATCTATCTTTATCTTCTGGCTCGGCATCCATAATACTCAACAACAAATGTTGATGTTCGTTATCAATAGGGAAAAAGAAAACACTATCAAAGACTGGATCACAGGTTTCTGCAATAGTTGCAGTTTTACCTCTTAATTTACCATTAACCATAAGTTTAACGTACGGATCAACTTGACCAACAGCTTCAAGATTTTTCAAATCAGATGCATTTCTCAAATGAACTCTAAGACCACCAATTGGAGCATTTAAGTGAGTATCAACAACATTACTATCGGTCATACCTAAAGCTTTCCAACCAACAGAGATTTTGATTCTTGGACTTGGTCCTCCAGGTCTAACAGGTGGACATTTAATCCATTGTTGACCTCTTGAACTTTCAAAAACTAAATCTTGTAAATTGGCATCTAATTTACCTACAACATTTTCATTAGCAGAGTCTTTAATTAAAACTTGAATTTGAGTTTCTGATTGTTGAGTAATTAAAGATTCAAAGTTTTGATCCCATGATGGTTCATTAGTTTTACGTAATCTACGACAAGCTTTTGCTAATTCGTTGTTAACGTAAATTTCAGCATAAGGGTTTAATAAACCAATAACAGATTCAGAAACATCTAAATCTTTAGCACCATGCAAGGTAAGTTTCATGATACCGATTTCAGCATCAGCATTACTTTCTTTAGAACCATCATCTAATTCTAATTCAGGTAAGGTTGGGAAATGTCTAAGATCAAATTCAATTTTACCTACTGATTTCCCACTTTCAACAATATTTTTAACACAACCGGTTTGAACTTCTTTCTGTAATAAATCAACTAATGGAATTTGTACTGAACCTATTAATTGATCGTTCATTTGATCTTCAATTAAATTAAAAATATTAAAAGTTAAAAAGTTATTTTCTAACTGGTTGACTAAAATATATTTAGTATCTAAGAAAATAGGATCATTAACTTTCTTCTTTGGATTAGTTCTTTCATCAACATCAGCATTAGATTGAAGTAAGATTTGAACATAAGGATTAATACTATTAGGTTTAGTATCTGGACCAGTTTTCAAATTAATACAACGTTTAATGGTAACAGCGACACAACCATTGGAATCGTTAGATTGTTGAGCAATAATTTCTTCGACATCAATGTCTAAAGAATTAGGAGCATATAACATTGGTCTTAAATTACTATGAATTAAAGTGTTAACAAATGAAGATAAACCAGGGATGAAAGACATGATATCAAGACCTAAAGTGTCCCCACCTACTGGTTTCAATGCATAATCAATGGTTGGAGCTTCCAAGAATTGGACAGAGACCATTTTAACATGAGGAAAGTTGGGTGATAATTTTAATTTGATATTCATTCTTCCAGTAAAAGACATATCTTCAACTAAAATAGGTAAAGATTTAGAAATAAAAGCTTTACCTATAGTAACACCTAATGCAACTTTTGGATTAATTTTCTTTTTAATTTCATTTTTGGTCATATCATCAGTATCATTAGGAGCAAATGAAAATGCCCAATCCATTTCAATATGATCTTGGCCTTTTTTAGTATAAGATTTAATACTATTAACTCTTGGTGCTTTAGAACCTAAAGTAAATTCATCTAAAGATAAAGCTTCGATACCAAAACCAGGAGCTTGATCTTTTAAAATATCATTGGCAATAAACATAACTTGTTCAGATAATGCAGGCATATAAATAACCCAAAATTTATCCAAGAAAGAGTTTAACCATTCCATTGTTTCTAATTCATTTTCAAGTCTGTTACTTGCAGCAATTCTAGTCATATCATCTCTAATATCACGATTCAATCTTCTGAATTCCAAACGATAAACAGAATTGGTAAATAATAAGATAAAACCTAAAGATAAAATACCTCCACCAATTTTAGCAATTAACCAACAAAAGAAACAAGTACCAACCATTAAAGCACAATTCCAATACCAATCACCATATAAATGATCAAGTACATAAGATTCAATCTTTTTAATCATTTGTAATGATTTTTTTTTGTCTGAAATAATTGAACTATCCCAAGTTCCAACATCTTTCCAACTGAAAGTGGTGTTAGCCCTAACACTTACCTTTTTATTTTTTTCAGGTTTTGGTTGACCAGAACCATCTGTTGGGGGTTTTTCAACGTTCTTTTTATCATTGGCAGCAGCATTGTGATCCTTTACATCACCAATATTGGCCTTTGGTCCATTAGGAATATCTTGCTTCTTCTCCTTAAAAAATTTGTTAGTATTAATTCAACACAATATAAATACGTAGATTTGAAATAAATGAGGAAATCAATTATACTAATGTAAGTTATAATTGATATATTATTCAATTGATCAATTATATTATTCTAATATCATTCCAATTAATTTAAACTACATTGTAATACTTACTTCACTCATAATTCAAGAATATCCTTAGATCATTCAATGGTTTAAAATAAGTTTTTGACAAAAAGGAGCAATGATGAAAGTCGATACTCGCCGCACAATAAACCTGAAATTTGCGCAGCACTGGCATATAAAAATAGTAATTTTATAATTGATAAATTTAAAAAGCTCTACATATAACCATTTTTCTTTTTTCTTGTACCTTAAAGATTCGATTATTAGATTATAGATATAAATAAGCGGTCAATAAGAGGTAAGTTTGCATTAGAAAGCCAAATTATTGATTGATTTCTATACACGTTGCTAAATCCATTTAAAATCTGCTGATGAGATTATTGCTAAAATTTGAGTACCTTAAATTTAGCAGCAAAGTTCAAGATGCAGATTTTATGTAACACACGAAAAAAAATTGATATGCGAAAAGTGAAAGCCTTTATTAAGTAGAAAGGGCTATTGAGGAGACTCAGAAAAAAGCTATTGTTAAAGTCACGGGACTTTATTTAAAGAGTGAAAACAAAAGAGATAAAAAAATATTAACGAGATATGTATTTTATGATTATATATAGAAAAGATTTAAAAAATTATAGATTAAACAGATTCTAAGACAACATCTTTGAAGCCACCTTTAGAAACTTTTTTACCTTTTTCTTCAGTAGAACCTTCACCGTGTAAGGCCATTAAAGCACCTAAATCGAATTTTGGAGCTTTTAATAATTTAACTTTTCTAATATGAACATTTTGTAATGGGTAAATGGTTTGAGTGGATTTTTCAATTTCTCTACCGATAA